>LSHF01000020.1:0-275423 GCA_001660795.1 Leptoxyphium fumago
CCTAAACCTATAAATATATCTTTAGTAATATAACCAAAGAATATAGAGAAAATAGCTAATATAATTAAAGGTAAGCTCATAAATATGTCTCCCTCATGAGCATGTTTGTAATTAATTAAAGGCCCGTTAGGGTTAGTTAAGAAAGTAAGATATAGTACTTTAACTGGAATATAAGGTAGTRAANRSATTGTTGGACGAGGAGGCTTGCTGGCCGCGTCGACAGACTCGCCGGCCTTTGGCGGTGGAGGGAGAGAGGAGGAGGTGGTGGTGGTCGGCGGCACAGGCACGGCGCCGGGTTGGGGTGGTGGTGGACCTGCTGCTACTCCTGCGCCAGAGTGGATGGACTGCTGAGGCTGTGTGCGTGAAGGCTGCGGCGGCAGGTATGGAGTCGGCGCAGGCACGGCTGGCGCGCCTGGTCTTGCTTGGGGATAGGCTGGACGGTTTGCGGCTGCTGTGACTTGGTCGGCGCTGGAAGCAGGTGCGGTTCCTGGAGAGCCACTGTGGTTGTCTGCGCTGGTCTTGGGCGTGACGCCTAACGAGGCCTTCTTTGGGGTGATTGGGTCATCGATGTGGACAGGGATGGGCGGCATCGCGAGGGCAGAAGTTTGGACCTTTCACGGGTACTCTTGGTCTTGACGAGGGCTGTAGTCCGGGTTGAATGTATAGAACTCCTGTCACCAAAGTAGAAAGCTACGTAGAAAGTTGTAAAGGTGAGTGTGATAAGTCGGTGGTCAGGTACTTGTCCTGTTAACGAAATGGCGAGACTTTTATGACTTTTTCTTTTCCTACATTCCCGGTTGCACAGCTGCTGTGAAAGTGCGTTCCTGATTAAACTATGTCAGACAGACCCCGACGATCTAGAGGTTGACCTACCGCATTTCACACATCGAGGAGGTGTGGTATGTAGATCCAGAGGGGCATGAGGTGATGTTTACCAGGCTGGGGCCAGGTACCTCATTCTAGGGTGACGTAGGCAAGTAGGTGCAGGAGCGCCTTATCAGACGGGGAAAGCTCGGACCCCCGTACAAATCACANGGCAGATGCATCTTATCAGCCATCTTGCTTACATAGGTACATTCTCAAAGCACATCATATACAATACGCGCGTGATTTAGAAAAAGTGATACAAAGACGGTCAAGGCACTGGTCATTGAAAATGAGACAAAATTGTAGTGAACGAAAAGCCAACTCCATTTCTAATACAGGGAAGAGTGTGGCCAGGCTACACTCACGGGATAATACAGGTCGCTCGCGAGATTTACCATTGGTAAAAGCACACACCCAGGATCCTCCCCCACATATTATGTAGGGAAATGTCCCAGCTCCACTCTCCAACATATCTTCTCTCTTGTAGCAATCTTCATAGGCATGCTGCACATGGTCATCCCCAATACCCCTTTTGATGCTCGATCTTGACAGTCGCGTGGAGTTTGCGACATTTAACCAGAGCCACCCTTGAAGGCCTTTCCGAAGAGGAGGAGCTGGACCTGGTCGTAGATGGACAGGACACCAGCACCGGCAACACCACGGAGGATGTTGGCACCAGCACCCTTGAACAGGGACTTGACACCCTCGCGGGCGATGATCTGGCGACCAGCATCGATGGAGGACTTGTACTTGACGGCCTTTGTAGATTGTCAGCTTCTGTATTGAATTATGATTATCTGGTAGCAAACTCACCTCGCCGGAAGTCATCATCATGCGACGACGGATGGTGTCGAGAGGGTAAGAGGCGATACCGGCAGCGGTGGTGACGGTCCAGCCGAGGAGGAAAGAGGCAAGGAAGTTGCCCTCAAGCGAGCCAACGAGGAGGACTGGCTTGATGGAGTCGTAGAGACCGAAGTACAGACCACGGTAGACAATGATACCGGTGACTGATGGGGCGAAACCACGGTAGAGACCGGCAATACCGTCAGAGGCGAGGGTCTTCTTGTAGACGTCCACCAGTCCGTTGAACTGGCGCTCGCCACCCTTGCCAGCAGACTTGGCGTCGTTGGCAAGACGGGTACGGGCGTAGTCAAGGGAGTAGACGAAGAGAAGGGAAGTGGCACCAGCAGCCTGTTGACGTCGTCAGTACTTTCGCATCGATAGCGGATATCGGGTTTGTTAGACTTACACCACCGGAGGCAAGGTTACCAGCCATCCACATCCAGTAGCCGTCACGCTCCTTCTTGAATGCGAACATGGACTTGTAGGTGTCACGGAAGGCGAAGTTCAGCGCCTGGGTTGGGAAGTAACGGACGACGTTGGCAGTGTTGCCACGCCACAGGGAAGCGACACCCTCATCGGCAGCGACACGCTTGAAGCAGTCGGTGATACCGTCGTACCTGCGGTCAAGACGGCCAGCCTTGATCATCTCCTCCTATTGTAGCAAATTCTGGTCAGCTGCACTGTTCATGCTTATTCTGCGCTTAGCCGCCCAAGAGCTATGCAGATAAAACAGATCTGTCTTGAGCGGTGACGGTTTTCCTTACCTGGTTCTGGATGAGAAGCTTGACACGCTCGATAGGAGCGGCAGCGGTCTTCGAGACGGCGGCGGAGATACCACCCACTGGGGAGATTGTCAGCCATGTCCAGCTAGCGCCATTATCGCGGAGGTGTGCAATTCCAAGCTCTTATCACAATGTCGCATTGGGCAGATAGATCGCTGCCAGTGAATAGTACGGCATTGGAAGCACTCTGCAGGGGAGACATACTCAAGAAGTCGACAACGAAGCCGGGCATCCCGAAGCTAAGAGATTGTCAGCTCAACGAACGTGTGAGAGAACCGTGGATCCCAATGCACTGCTCCATCGGCGCCATCGAGGTGCAGCCGCCAGTTCGAACAAAATCCACCGCAGCAGTCCATTGGACATGCTGCGAAGGCATTCGAGGCGTTTCGCAATGGATATCGATGGCGCCCATTGAAAACCGCAAGCAACNAAAAAAAGTTGCTAGCTGGCGAGAGCAGGGCAGAGGAGGAAAAGCAATATGGACGTACACGCTCTTCTCNGCCTGGTTCACTTCGCCCTTGGCCATTTTGAAGGATATGTGAGGTTGTGGTGAGTGGAGTTGATGAAGGTAGAGGGATGGGATGGATGGAGAAGCAAAAGAGGTGTCAGTGAGAGAGAAGGAAGAAAGACAAGGGAGGCTTAAAAGAGCAGCTTTCGATTCCCGCCGGGGCTTGGGGGGGAGAGGGAGGAGGAGATGGGAAAGGGAGAACTCGGCCGCGCCTTTCCTCCTTCTGCTGCCACCCGCCGCTCGGGCCACCGGGCACACCTGGCAAGCCTGCCTGNCCTGAGCCTGGCGCTCCATTGGGGCGGAAATTCCCGGGCGATTTTTTTTTACCGCATCTCACTTTGAGGTACTGTTACTGTTGCTCTGCCGGTATGGTGATTGCAGCAGCTGGCGAACAGTTGCCAGGTACGTGGGATAGTCGATCTCTACTACATGCTCCAATGTGGCTCTTCTGCCGATGTGGATGGACAGACACCTGCCATCCAGATCCCAATGCAGATCCAATGCCTCTCGCCTACACGATTACAACACGTGACTTTGTCCCTGCTACACCGTTCCAATGCCGACCCAATGCAATGTACCTATAGTGCGGCCTAGCGCCGTTGAGATGACAACCGGCAGTGAATCCGTAATGAATAAACCGCCGCTCGCCATTGCAGCCGCAACAGAGAACCCCCTAGCCCCATCCTGGTACCTGTGCACGTGAAGGAGACAAGAAGGGGCAGATCCTCACTCACCCTCACTCACGCATTCGCATCATGACCGTCACGGCGACTGCCTCGTCCCCTGCCTCGGCTGCCATCCCCATCTGGCTGGACTGCGACACAGGGCACGACGATGCCTTCGCGATTTTGCTCGCCGCGCACCATCCGCACGCCAGGCTGCTGGGCATCAGCACGGTGTATGGCAATGCGCCGCTGGCCCACACCACGCGCAACACCAGAGCCGTGCTGAAGGCCATTGGCAAGGACGCCGACGTGCCCGTGTACGAGGGCGCCGGCAGGCCCTTCTGTCGCCCACCCGCCGCTGCTCCTGACATCCACGGCGAGACCGGCCTCGACGGCACCACCTGTCTGCCCGACCCTATCGTGCCGGTCAGGAGCGACAAGACGGCGACGAGGGCGATGTACGAGGCGTTGATCGCACAACCCAAGGGTACCGCTTGGATCGTGCCGACCGGCTGTCTGACCAATGTCGCCCTGCTCTTCGCTACCTATCCTGACCTGGAAGACCACATCGCCGGCATCAGCCTCATGGGCGGCGCCATCGGCGGTGGCTTCTCGTCGGCACCCATGGGTATACGACAGGGCGAGGGCGAGAGGTTCGGCAACTGGACTCCTTGGGCAGAGTTCAACATCTATCTCGACCCGGAGAGCGCCGCGGCTGTCTTCCACAACCCTGTGTTGGCGGCCAAGACGACGATCGCGCCGCTGGATCTGACCCATCAGTTCCTGGGTACGAAAGAGGTACAGAAGAGTCTGTTATATGGGGCAGGGAATAGCGATAAAAGTTCGAGTGATCCCCCATCTCTCGTTCGAAAGCTTTTCCTGGAGATCATGACGTTCTTTGCAAAGACGTATGCCGATGTGTTCGGTCTTGTGGAGGGCCCTCCTCTGCATGACCCTCTTGCCGTTGTTGCTGCTTTCTCACCGCAACTGTTTGATGATGCTGATGGCGAGCGCTTCGATGTCCGCATCGTAACTGACGGCGAGCACGGCGCGTCCGACCATGTCAGGAGCGGCATATCGCAGTGTGGCAGGACTATAGCGACGGCTGTGGCCAAAGGTGAGGCAGGTGTCAGGATACCACGTGGACTAGACAAAGCCGCCATCTGGCAGTTGATCGATCATTGCTTGGGCCTTGCTGAGAAGGCTTCTTCCAGTGCTTGATCAGACGACGACTATGACATTCACTTAGATTCATGTTGGTGATTTAGAGATAGAGATAGAAATAGAGTCACATTAGACACGACCTGCATGTATGCTCTACTGGTGGCGGTCTGTCTGCTGTGTTACCCGAGCATTGTTTGATTCCGTACAGAAAGGGCCATTGAGTGCTCTGACAATGGCTGATCACGAATATATGTTCAGCATCGAAACAAACGTCAATCATGTCATCTCTGCAAACCCTTTGACACGTGAATTCCATGGCTCGTCGTATGGTATAAGAAACGGAACGCGAGCGATCTATAAGGTTCCTGTCAGACACACCCGCATTGGCCGGCTTTACCGTGGGGGTGTTCTCTCAGAGTAATAATAATCACAGCAGCAGCACGCAATATGCGCTCAGTGCATAACTCCCTATGCTTGCCATTGTGTACCGCATCCTCCCATGGTCGCATTCTTATTTCTTACCTACAGTAGACAGACCTCCAGTTCTTCCGCGCGACGTGTCCAAAACAGGAAGGCACTCACCACAGTGTCAAGTTCCAAGTTTCAATGTGAGGATTGGGTTTAGTGACGGGTTAATGAGCAAGCAATCGAAAACGGTAGGTGTGGGTCCCTCTACCTCATAGAGACTCAATGTTGCAGAGAACAACCACAAGAATGGCATCCGTGAAGAGAACGATACATCATTAGAATGAGGAAACAAGATCGCTAGTCGAGACATGTGAATCGTTCACCAATATACAGTATGATGCACACGGGTGAAGTCCTTGCAGCTTCACTTAGAAACTCACGGACAACACCAGAGTTGACCAAAAGAATGAACACTTCATTGCTAAGACTGCAAATCTTTCAATCGACCTAGCCATTGCCAGAAAACCGCCCTTTCACATGCTTGATGCACCACAGCTTTGGGGACACCCGCCTTGCCGTGAATGTTCGATAGGGCCTCCTTTCTCCAGAACGACTTCACGATGGTTGTTCTTCTTCCTCATCCTGAACGTCCTCAATGTAGAAGAGTAGGCTATAGCTTGCCCTGGCAAGCTCCTTGCGATGTTTATTTCGAAGCGCGTCGTCCCAAATTCGCACATTGGTCACAGTCTTCCTTCCAAGTAGATGTTGGTGTTGGAACAGCAACCAAGCAATGCCTGCAAGATAAGTGGCGTCAGTTGTAATTCTCCTTACTGTTTTCTCCCTTCTCTTTTTCTTGCTACTGAAAGACTCGCTTACCAATACCATTTGGACTGCCTAGCAATGCGTTGCCTGCACGCTGCTCCGTCACGAAGATCCCGTCTACCTCATCGAACCTAGGTATGTCCCCCATATTGAAATCTTCCAAAATCCCGTTGATCAGGTGGACGGTTACATCATCTTCCACAGTCGGGATGAAGATGTAGCGTAGCCCTCTGAGATGCCCCATCAAGTTGCGGGTTCTCGCTAGATGCACAAGCTCGAGGAAGATAATGTCACTGGGTGACCTGAGCGGGACCACTTCCCCTTGGAACCGAGAACCCCTGGCCTTGGCCACGCAGAGTGGATTATAAGTCCCAAGGAAGACCAGGATACCCCCTTCAATGTTATACGCAACCGAATAATATCCATTAGTTGGCTTCTCGCCGGATTAGCGGTTGCTTCCTTCGCGAGATCAATAAAGCCAAAAAGAAAAGTACTTACCATATATTTCTTTCCGGCAGGAGGGGACAGGACTCCAGAGGGATACGGAGCCCCTGTTGGCCCAGGAGGGGGCAGGACTCCAGGGCGATGCGAAGCCCCTGATGGCCCAGAATAGTCATACTCAATGGAAGACCACGCCTTGTGAGACCATGTCACTTTCCAGGTCTGTCCGACCATACCGAGTTGTCTCAGCACTTTGTGAAATATCGTGGCCGGGTAGTAAGGCTGTTCGTCTCGTACCCATCCGTACTCCGGTAAAAGGTGATAATCATTTTCAGTCCACTGGGCTGCTGCCGGCCTATCCTGATCGCCAGTGTCCATCCAGCACATGAGTGTCTCACCTTTTTTTGCATAGTCCTCTATTTCATCCGGACTCATAATTATAAGTGGTAAGAACCAACGCTTCGTCAAGGGAAGGTGTTCATTGTTGAGAGAGTGTGTGTCCAACAGCGCTGCTCCTGACACGTTCTGTGAAGTGGTGATGCGTCCATGCCGGGCTTCCAGCGGCGAGACATGACCTGCAATGCCACTGACCAGTGGGAGGAGGAAGCACCAAAAGGACTTCATACTTGGGGATAGCTGTCGTCGTTGCCAATTTTGGCTTGTTGCAATCGTCGTTCGTTGCGGTATCAATGAACTTTTGTCCTGATGAACTTTGGACGCTGCGCTTTCACCTTTAAGTAAAAGGTTGGAAGAGAAAGCATACGCACCATGGATCCGACGTACATGTTTACCTGCCTAGGTACCTAGCGCATACTGAACAATGACTTGGGAAGGGCAACCCCTGACATATTGAGAGTCATTCAGATGGCTTCATGAGCTCCCGCTCTTTGATGCCTTGCGAAGCCGAGGCAGCCATGACCTGGGGGAGGCTGAGCCCTCTGCGAATCAGGAAGGTACGCATCTTGGTCATCGTCGCCTGACCCTGACCTTCCATTACATCGAAACTTCTACTTAAACAACATCGTTACCAACACCACGACCATCGCTATCATGCCAACATCCCGCGGTTTCACGGTGACCTTGCAGTCGCAGTACAATGGCACTACTATCGCCGAATTCCCTGTCCCTGTCACTTCTCCTGAACTCTCTTTGCCCTCGACGCCTGGCTTGCCTCGATCCTGGAGTGCGTCCACTGAAGTTTTCATTGAGACCAATTCCGCTTCGCAGTTTTGGATCAATTACAGCTGCAAGCCATCTCCAACCGGCGGCTTCTCGGCTACCAGGTATTACTACTTCAAGCTCTTCGTACGAGATCACTGCATCCTGAGCTGGGGTGTCGGCGAGGCAGACGGTTGGAGGGGTAAGGTGATGTATATACTGTCGGATGGTGGGACAGACTTTCACGGCAGGCGGCCCATTACAGAGAAGAGGGCTTTGCAATTCCCCAAAAAGGGCGTCCATGAAGGGGGCTCTTTTCAGATCAAGGTGTATAGAAGCAACGCACGCGAACGAGAAGAAACGCGGTTGCAAACACCCAAAGCCGTTGTTCCAGGCTCAGGCGATGTTACGTAGGTCTCGATATCATCCACCGTTTCGGCTATGTCGTTCACTGACTGGTCTTGAACAAAACATACAGTACTAGCAGTATCGGTGAGGCTGAAAATTCGCATCCTCAGAGGATGTACAAGTTCGCGCTGCTCGATCCCATTGATGAGCCATTCACCACTTTCTGTTTCCATCATCGCTCGCATGGTGAGTCCAACGCCTGCAGCTAGCCAAAAAAAAAAAAAGAACACCTCTTTGGTATGTTACTGACATGGGATGCAGAGCAACTGGTCCAACTTGGTGTGCTTGAAGACCGTCCTGAGTTGACTCGAAGGACTCTCCAGTCAACTACATCATCTCCACCCAAAGCTGACCGCACAAAAGCATCAACATCCTTTTTCGAGGATGTGTCCTCAAAAGATGATGATGATGAAAAATATGCAGACGCAGAAGCCGAGGTAAACGGCCTGAAGTGCTCAATCCCAGAGGTTCCCCTGCCTATGCCGCCACATCATGTATTGGCCAGGGAAGTCGGAATGTGAGGTGGAGATGGCCACTCCAGCAATGGTGACAACGATGTCGACCGTGACAATGACCTTGACAGTACCTGGGCGATAGATGGCCGAACAAAAGCTTCATTCCAAAGCATGAGCACGGCATGACAGATAACACACGTAAGTTCAAATTTTGCAGACATGGTATGCTATTACGCCTTGCCAGGTCTGCAGATGTTTCTCGTTAAGATTGAACTGATTCAAGATGCATGTGGTATCGGCTCTCTTTCACATGCCTAAATCTCGAGTAAGCCTGATCGTCCATTAGAAGCGTTTCATTCATGGCGCATAAAGACTGCTCACTAACATCATCACGTCCCAAGGCCACAAAGACATTCACAGTCTGGAACAGCGCAGACATTATGCTTCTGAAACCATGCCTTTGCGTGATGAGCGTGGTAACCGTGACTGCAGCTGACACAGAAGGTCAGCAGTCTGGCCATGACCTCCTCGCCTTGCTGTTCCGTATGCATATCGTGCGATCTCAACGGGTCTGGCGTCCCAAGCCATTTGAGACAGATAGCGCATCGGGGAAGATGCCTTCCACAAGATGGGCAAACGGTGCCAGCACTGAAGGCTGGACCCTGGGATTGCTTGGGAGATCGCCCATTCTGGCGCTGCAGTTGCTGGGTAGGGTCGGACTTGCCAGACAAGGACCTGCCATCCGTTCTGGCGATGTCGGCACTACAGTGTAGACATCTGATCCTGATCTGATTCGGTGGCGGCTCGACCAGCGTTCTGCCTTCTCTCGTGGTTGCCATGCGGTTGTGTTGGACCGTGAATTTGGCGCGCTCCACAAAGCACCGCCACTGCTGCATCTGCAGGAAATACGTCTCCTTCCACATCTGCCAGCGCTTGTCGTCCACGTATTTCGGGTTGGTAAATGCGGACGCTAGAACCGCAGTTTGTAGGTCGTTCGTCTTGGTGATGTGATTCTGAAGGAGATTCATCACCTGCTCACCCAGACCCGTTAGAAGCGCGCCTTCCAGGTTTCCATTATGCACGCAGCGGGCAGTCTCGGACTCGATGAATCCAGAAAGCTCAGAATCTTCCAGGTACTTCAATCCAAGGCACATGCGATAGCCCAGATCGAGATAGTTCAGCTTCATTACGTCCCGCCAGTGGCCGGTGGTGAGAAACGTCAGCAATGCTTTGAGTGCTGGGTCATCCGTGTCTGCTGCCATCCATTCGCACATCTCACGCTGGTCATCGTTGATGCTGTCTGCTGCCAGGAGCGCATTCAAGCCTGTGTTCGGTATGGTCTTTCCACGGATCAGACTACGTAAGAAGTCCAATGCCATACGTTTGTCGTCATGTAAAACAGCCTGTACAATCGCCTGGTAATAGAGTCCACGATCTATCAGCTCCTGGCATTCTTGTCGCAGAGCTGCTTCCGTAAACTGCCATCCGCAGATGACTAAACATAACTGACGCTGCTCTTGCCTCTTGGTTCTCGCACCGACAAAAGGTGGTAGTTCTAGAGTTTTATTCAGGCTGATAATTGCGTCCAAGACGGTGCTGTGCTGATTTGAGAGCTGCCGTCTTGGACACTTACCAAGCTTTTGGCGCCAGATACTTGCAACCCCAAGGAAACTGAAATCCGTATTTTCACTAATCATCATGTCGTCTCGGGCTAGCTGTTGAAGTCTGCCCACTGTCTTCCAGAACCGCTCCAGTTTGACATCGCCGGCAATGATTTCCGTGTTCTTTTGGCAGTCAAACAGATATCCCCGTCTACAACGATCACGGGCGAGTGTTGATGAAGCGAGAATTTCGGACACAGTGTTCGATGAAGGTGGCAACGGTCTTACCCTCTCAGACCGCCCAGCCTCCAGTGCTCTTCGATGTTCTATCAGCCGAAGGTCGGCCGCAGTCACGTAACCGTCATTTTGAGAAGTCGAAGTGGCAGGCCCGAAACGTTGTTCACCCGCCTCGGTCACCATCATCTTGTCATGACTTGTAAGTCCAAGATCCGAACGTCCAGTGATACTTGCGGCCAGCTTTGAGTTGGGCACACCGACTACGCCCACGCTTCGGTCGGGACGTAAGGTCAAGATGGGCTGCGCATGATCAGAGTCGAAATCTCGTGCCCAATCAAAGGCGACGATCCTCTTGCTGGAGTCTCTGCGATGGAAAGGATCGTGCCACGGCCGCTCGAGACTGCGGGACTGCGAAACGTATCTGTTGTAGGGCCACGGACTACCACCCAGAGGGTTGCTGGGCACGTAACCCATTGTCTCCTGCACAGACGAAATGTTGGACTCTGCCATGTCAACAACCTTGAGCTCGCCAGTGCTCGAGCACATCCCTAGCCGGCCCCGGCGTTGACCAGAATACCTCACACTCCAGACCGTGGTCTTGATCGCGTTGTTGACTGCTGGACGAAATTCAAAGACAGCACTTGAGGAATTTCCTGTATTGACCCCAGTGGCGCCCGCGGTAGTTGATTGGCTGCGGTGCAACCATCGCTTATCCCAGACAATCACAGAAGGATCGTCTGTTGAGCCAGCGGATGCAAAGTAGTTCTCGTCCATAGGGTCAATGGATATGTTATTGACGCACTTAGTAGCGGCCTGGAGCGAAGGCGACGTTGTGGAACCGTCCCTCAGATCGTATAATCTGATGAAAGTCCTTTGCGCTGCTGCGATGATCTCTTGCGGTTGTGAAGGGAAGAATCTGACACTGGACACGACTTCGGCTGCACACAGTCGCCGTATAGGTTCCTGCGCAGAAGCATCATTGGCATCGTATATGTTCAGACAGACATCGGATCGGATTTTCTCCAGCGCCACTGCGAGCCAGTTCTGAGTGCTGATCGCAATTGAGTTGCATCTCCGCTGCTGTCGGATCTTCCATGTCTGAACAAGTCCAGAAGACCTCTCGTCGCTACCGAGCCTCACCAGACTTGCATTTCCGGAGACCAGGCCGAGAGCGACAACATCCTCATCCCTTTTTGAGTGGTCGAAGGCGCCAAAGTTTGGTAGCTTGCTAGCTCTAGCAATTGGCTTGTAGGAGATTCCGTGCGTACTGATAGATTGACATTCGTTCAGTGTAAGCTTGCTATCAGCAGCATCTACTAAAAGGAATCGCTGTCTGTCATGATTTGAATGTAACGACCATCGAACTGCGGCTTCCATTGATCTTGTGGCAGCCGACTTTGCAGCTTTCTCTGATGCACTTTTTTACGCCATACCATGTCAAATCAGTAGAGCTCTATAGAAGCGGACTGTTCACCAGAACACAACGGTCGATGCGAATATTTATATTGTGGAGACCACCACTGTGATGCTGCATGAGTGTGCATTCGACACATTGCAGACACGAAGTCGTGCGGCAAGATCATAGCTTTCCGAATCCGGCTAGCTTCGGCTTTCTATAAGCCTTCGGCTCGATAATTAATGCTGCTTCTTGCTAAATTTTTGGCTTCATACTTCGATTTTCTTTTATTCGCAAAGATTAGCTTGACAAAATGGCAACCAAAAGAGCCGCCCCAGATACTAACGGCGAGGCTTCGCGACCGAAACCTGATTTTGCGGCCAATAAGCGGCGCAAACCCAATACCGAACGAGGCGGCCGGTCTTTCAAGAAAGCCCATACTGTGAACGAGACAAAGTCCAAAATCCGATCTTTGCGTCGCCTACTAGAACGCAACGAGAATCTTCCAGCAGATATCAGAGTCGAGAAGGAGCGTGCACTGCAGACAGCCGAGTTCGAACTTCGTCAATCAGAACATGCAAAGCAGCGAAGCGACATCATTGGAAAGTTCCACAAGATCAGGTTCTTCGATCGTCAAAAGGCTTTGAAGAGACTCAAGCGGACGAAGAAGGAGGAAGCAGCCTGTGAGGATGGAGATCTCAAGGAGAAGCTTGCGCGCGAGGTGAACGAATGCGAAATCGATGTAAATTACTGCATCTACTACCCTCTCGAAGTCGCATATGTGTCACTATTCCCAACGAAGAGGGGGAGGGATAGTGAAGACAGAGAGGCAGACGGCGAAGCGGCAGCTCAGGTCGAGCGACAAGGCGACAAGGATATGAGGGAGAAGGTGCGGCAGTGTATGCAGGACGGCACGCTACACGCTCTGCGTAACGGCAGGCTCTCGCAGATGGTTGAAGAAGACGGTGAGGAAAATTCGGCAGACGCGAATGGGCGAACAGAAACGAAGCCAAGCAAGTCGGCATCGAAGTTTTCTAAGAAGCAACAGAAATCAGCCGCAGCCGAAAGCGACGACGAAGGGAGCGATGGAGGGTTCTTCGAGTGATCAGTCAAGCACGACATATGAATTACGCCATTGGATCGCTGTGCGCCTTACTGATTCGCGCTGAATCTGCAGCTTCTCAAGGTCAATCGATGGAAGATGCCGCCCACAATCAAAGCCAACAAGCAAGTCCAGAGGTTTTTTCTGCTCACAGAAAGCGTTTTGTTCCAACCATGATACTCTGATGCATCACATTCCGTAATGTTTTGGAACTAGAGGCTACAGCTGGATCCTTTCTACAGAGTGCGCACCGAATATCAAGCGTCATGGCTGTCTGCTGTGATGACATTCCCGAACTCGGTTGGAAAAAAAAGCGAGCACAACAGCCACAATCACAACTACATCTACCCATAAGCCTTGTGATATCAGTGCTGCTTAGTGATTGCCACATCGATACCAATCCCGTCATCATATCCCTCGGATACATTGGTGGGACCGCCAAAAATCATACAGTGGCAAGTTGATAGCATTCAAGAATTCCGGCATGATCTACGGTAGCAAGATTTTATTCGCACGGCATGATTACCGAATTGACTTTGACGAATCATTTTCGGATGGTCATTGGGGACGTCGGGCATATCGATGTATTGATCTAGAAACCGAGAGATTGGGAGGGTAGGAGACTGGGTAGTTGTATCCTCAGCAACGGTCAATGAGATTGTACCAGGTGTTCAATATTTGAAATTAAGCGATACGTTATCCGGAGCACAAACTTGGAGTGTCGGAATACCTAATGTTACTATCGGTACAATGGCTGGGACACACTGGCAGTTCCTGACGCATTAATGAGCCAGTGGCAAGATGCATACGAGAACTCCCAAAGCCGAGCAATAATCACGATCGAGCAAACTCGAGCAAAGTCTCATTCACTTCTTCAGCATTCATACTCGGAAGCGCATGCGAAGCGCCTTTGAACTCCTTCAGCGTTCCGTTCTTGACCAACTTGACAGTCTTACGTCCTGCGCCGTCGATCGGGACAATCTGATCGTCATCGCCGTGGAGGACCAAGACCGGTACCTCTATACTCTTCAAGTCCTGGGTGAAGTCCGTTTCGGAAAAGGCCTTGATGCAGTCGTAAGTGTTCTTGAACCCGGCCGCCATGCCCTGCTGCCACCACGACTGGATCTTGCCCTGGCTGGCCTTGACATTGGGGCGGTTGAAGCCGAAGAAGGGGCCGGACGGCACGTCGAGGAAGAACTGGGCCCGGTCTCGGAGCATGCTTTCACGAAAAGAGTTCAAGACCTGCCTGGGTACGCCCTCGGGATTCTCTGGCGTCTGCACCAGCAGCGGCGGCACGGAGGAGATGAGCACTGCCTTGGCGACCCGGCTCGATCCATGCCGGCCCAGGAACCGAGCGACCTCGCCGCCGCCGGTGGAGTGGCCGACCATGACGGCGTTTTTGATGTCCAGGTGCTCGAAGAGCTCGTGCAGATCGTCCGCGTAGGTGTCCATGTCGTTGCCGTCCCAGGGCTGGCTCGACCGGCCGTGCCCTCGACGATCGTGCGCGATGGCCCGGTAGCCTTGGTTTCCCAGGAAAAACATCTGGCTTTCCCAGTCGTCCGAGCTGAGCGGCCAGCCATGCGAGAACACGAAGGGCTGACCGGTCTTGGAACCCCAATCCTTGTAGTAAATCTGGGTGCCATCCTTCACGGTAATGTAGGGCATATTGTCTTGCGTTTGACGGATCCGTCCGTTGCTATTGGAACAGTTGAACCAAGCAGTTGTTGTCAAAGGAGAAACCCGTCTCGAAAAGTCTTTGGGTGGTGGCAGCCTCTGATATAAAGCTCTCTGAGGAGGGGTCTTTGATCTTCTTCTCGCATGAAGCCGACTTGCCCCACTTGAAGCTTCATTTTGAGACTGCGTGGTCTGGGGGAGCTACAGTAGTACTTAAAGTACCACCTCTCCCAATGCTGCATCTGGATATTGCTGGAACTGCCGAGGAGACCAAAGCTCCCCACACCAAGCCGCAGCATGCCTCCCCCTAGGTTGCTTAAAAACCGGGAAGATCGACGTACAAGCCAGGCTCTTTGAGATAAGAAGCTACTCACCAATCGACCCGCCGATGGGCTGAGGCAAACATGACGTGACCAGCCAATCGTGGGTCTCCTTCCACTACACAATATTTCGACAAAGCAAGATTACACGACTGCATGTGGAGACGTAAGGAAGAGAAACGGCAAGCATAGCGAATGATCGACCCAGCAAGGATCAAAAGAAAACTCGAATTGACCGAGTGTAGATATACGGAGCGCAATATAGGCGAGCCGATAGACGGACAGATAGCTAGCTAGCCATAGATAGGGGCGGCGGGAACAGATTCTTCCAGCTCTTGTTTGTATTGTCAAAACAGATTGAGGAGAGAAAACCTCGACAAACATGTAAAAAGTCTCCACCGGCCCAACTCCCAAGCAAAAACAAGAACCCAATGACGCCAGACCCACAAGTGTGAGTGCATTCATGAAGGCTGAAATAGCAAATAATAATAGTCGAAGATGAACTGCCCAATCGAGCAGATGTGTAGACTTAAAGGCGTGAGAAGGAGAGTGGTGGCTTGATCGAAAGCGAGGAGAGGCGTTTGGCTCCAGCAGTTGTGAGGAGACGCAATCATTGTACTCTCAACAAATAAGACGGTCCTCGGAAAGCGAACGCAGAAAACTCGAATGTAGCATAACTCGTGGCCAAGATTGAAACCGTAAAGTAGAAGGGAATTCCGAAGACATTTCCACAGCATCACTCAATGTAGCCGGCGACGAACTCAACAGTTCCACTCACTGAATGGAAATTGACGTTGCTATTGCCGTAACCCTTGTGAGCGACGATCTTTTTACGACCCGGAAACCGCTCATCGCTATCGATCTGGATACCGTTGCCTTTGACTCTGAGCGAGCCACTGACCGACTCGCCCGCGATCTTGCCAGACCACTTATCTGGGTAGACGAGCTTCATGGTGGCGGAGGTGGAGGTGTGCTGAGAATTGAGGCGAGAAAGCATGCCCGTGTTGGAGCTGCTGCTGGCAGGTTTCTTCACCGGGTCTCGTCTATCGCGCGGCCAGGGCCAGATGTCATCCGTGGAGAAGCTTTCAAGCAGCTCCAAGTTCGTGGTACCAGAGCGTGAGGATGTCTTGAGGTTTGCGACACTCTGACCGATATCGAACGGGAGAAGGCGAAGATTCATAGTTGAGGAAACCGTCTCGAAAACGGCCTCGGTGGTAAAGGGGAAGAGACCCTTGACGGTACCGGATATGCTGGAGACGTAGGTTTTAAAATCCCTCTCTGGCACGTCGGCCCAGTGGATCACTGCAACGTTGATGCTACCAGATCTGGTCTTGATTTGGAGCGTTGCCGGCAACGGCCGCTTCTCGTCCACGGCCCGTGGAGCGACTTTCACATCGACGGTGCCTGAAATGCTGGAGATATCGAGAAGGTCAGCCAAGGCGTATTGACCCTTGATAGATCCGGAGGTAGTGGCGATATGTGTGATGCGGGAGTGCCAATAGCCCAGGTTAATTGTGCCTTTCGCTGCCGCCAGGAACGTCACATTCCTGATGCGCAGGCCGCCATCCCAGTCCAGTCCGTCGCCACGCTTGAATAACGAACCCGCTTGAACTATGTTGAGATTGAGGGTGCTGACTTCGAAATTCTCCAACACAAGCCCCTTCCGAATGTGGACCTTGATGGCAACGTCAAGACACGGTCGCCCATCCTCTACTTCGCCTGTGTGCTCGAAGGAAGGTTCACGTATCTCAAGAGCGGCCTTGCTGGTTATGACGTCGAAATCTCTAATCCGCCAAGGTGCTGTAGTGGCCATCTGGGTGATCACGACGATGTCGCTATTGGCATTGGCATCCTGAGGAACGATGGTTATAGTGCCAGTGACACCGCCGCCTATGTGTATCGAAGGCTCAATCAGCTCCATGAGGGTGAAATTCGGCCGGTTCAAGTCCGCGATCATGAATTCGTCAATACTCAACTGGCTGTAATGTACAAACCTGCAGTATTCAGTGTTTGGGTGCTGTAGGAAGGGATCGCGCGGTGGGCTCTCCCCAGGAGTGCCATCGTGTGGGTTATTGACCGGCAGTTTCCGATCAGGTGTGTCCTGTGAAAGCAACAAAAGTCAATAACGGTAGCCATGATTTAAAAAAAGATGACAAGCTTACCTTTCGTGAGCCGTTCTTGCTCGCTGCATAGCTCACTTGGGCAATCAACAAGACCAGCAGAATGATGGCAAACGCAAGCACCGCATGGCACATGACTCTGACACTGCAGCAGTACCTGGCAAATCTACGCCTCTTACGCTGCTCTGGTCGGCGAAACCCGTTTGCCCATCCGGGCTGCTCTGGATCGGCTGGAGTCGATGCACGGCCATAACGACCACGTCCCTGGGAGTACCGGCGGCCGTCCTGCATGCTCTGGGGCACGAATCTCCCAAGAAGCGGTCCACGTTCGCCTTGCTGGTCATGGTTACGGCCAAAGGGAAAGTTCCCACCGAAACGACGGCCACGGCGGCCCTGATGCTCTTGGCCATCTCTGGGACCCTCCCGGCTGTAGCCATGCTGGTGTTCGTGGTGGTGATGATGATGGTGGTGGCCATGATAATGCTGGGGGTGAGCGCCCTCGGCCGTCGGTTGGAAGCTTCCATAGTTGGCCTGTCCGTACGCATCCGTAGACGCCCCTTCTCCCCCAGCCGAGTTGCCTGCGGATGGGCCTCTAGCATGACCTTGACCTTGACCTTGGTCTTGGCGTTGTCCAGCAATCACATCGTCATAGCTCGGCGGCGCCGGCCTGTTGTCCAAGATCGGCAAGTTCTCATTATTTCCCCAACGGACTGGGGATCTGGAGCGCGGCGTAGTTGGTGTGAGGATGGAGCTGACGTTGGATCCGGCAGAAGAGGGTCTCGAAGGCGGATCGGGCGGGATTGCTGCAGTATTGCTGGTGCCTGCAGCTTCGACGTTCGCTAAATTCGAACCGACGCCGGCGCCAGCACTCATGTCCACATTGCCGTGTGCGTTCGAGGCCAGATCGCGTTGGGTCTGGGCGGCTTCTCTTGATTTCGCATCGACTGCGGCGGCGCTCATCGCGTGCGCTGACGTATTCACTCGCAGTCCAGGTCCTCCTCGCGCCGCGTCCTCCTCCCGTAGGTTGTGCTCCCCTACAGTCTCGTTCGTAGCGCTTCCCCCAACACCATCCCCAAACTGATTGTGTGCGCGGTTGGCCGTGTCGGCCATTGCCTGCCGGACTGATGCGCTGGGACAGTCGGCGACAGGTCACGAGGGCAGGTGGCGATATTCGATTTCAGGCAGCGATGGCGGGCGGACGGCACTCAACTGTTTAGTCCAAGTGGTCGTGGCGAGGCCGGTGGCAGGAAAGAGGGAGAGTCGTGGATCGTGGATGCAGACACGGATACGAGTGACCGGTGACTCGGTGCAGCTAACACTCTACAGTACATACACAGCTGCGCATCTACTGTACACAAGCGACGAGGTCACGAGTGGGAAATTGTAGCGAAGCGCATCCAAGTCCCCTCAGGCCGGGCCAGTCACCATGGGCTCCAGCTATCTCTGCAGGATTCCCTTGCCGTCTCTCACCTCCTAGCACGTTATCGCTATCGGTCCACTTGCACCGGCCATCCCATTGCAGTTGCGGGGGAGGTTGCAATTGAACTCCGTAGCTGCTGGCTGCGGTGCCTCTTGGGGTATAGTCTACGGTGTTCGGGATAGAGGTGGATACCGCTAGGAGATATGGTGCCGGGCTGTAGTGGAGGATCTAAAGCCTGGCCAGTGCCTGGTCGACCAATGGACAGACCGAGTAGGGCTAGCAGCCATATATATTTATTTATTTGCATAGCTTCTCTCAAAAATATCTCAAAGCACTATCCTGACAATGGATGATCGAAAGAAAATGCATCTTCGCAAAACATGAATGCAGGAATTCAAAAGGTAGCAAACCGTTCACAACAATGCTGGGCGGACAAGGACGCCGCCGCCCGCGAGATGAATATCGATATTCACAATGGCTTTCGTACAGGTCGAGACAATGTGCTCCTTTGACAAGACCCTTGGAAGATGCAAAAACTTCAGCCTCTCACCTCCCTGCCTTCAGCGAACTCTGCAGCGAGTCCGCTAGCGGTGTCAGTCGCGATACCATGTCTCAGAGGCTGAAGACCATAGGGACTGCTACCTCCACTGATCCCTGCACCGTTCTTCTCCACCCAGGGCACATTCAGTACAGGGTCTACCATATCGCCGGCCGGTGGGGTCTTCGCCCTCAATGGGCTGGCGGATGCGGGTGCGCCTAGGAGGTCGGTGTCGCTGCTATCGATCTTATCATATCCGTCTTGCAAATCAGCAATGTCGCCCGCTGGAGGCGTCAAAACACCGCTTCCCATAGGACCGATCGGGATTGGAGACGCAATGGGTTCTTCTGAGAAAGCGGCTGCAGTACCAGGCATTTCTCGACGAGGGATAGGCCGTTCGTAGCGCAGAGGGCGGTCGGTTGGGCTGACTAGTGAGGATTTACGCAGTGTTTCCAATTGGAAAGTCGGATTCTATGAGCCCAGAAAAGAAGAGCCAAGAGTTAGCTTGCTGGGTTTGTGATTGTGAAGCAATCTTCATAGGCCTGAATGCTGGGATTTCAAAGCAGCATAAAGAGACGTCAAAAACGCATGACGAAAGTTAAAGAGTATAACTTGAAAGCTGCAAAATAACAATGCAATAAACTCAAGAACGGAGGGTTGATAAAGGGCATGATTGCAGATTGAGGTAATGATGCGCGTCGACACATGGTAGTGATCTCTCTTCCGGTTCTGCACGGGCTCCACTCGCAACGTCTCGAGTGCAGCTGCAGACGCCAAATTCGTACAGCTACTGACTTACCCAGTTGGCTTGGTCTGGCACCCCTTCAGCAGTTGGGAGATTGCCATCGTCGTCTCGTTCTCCACCCCAGAACGTATTTCTTCGTATAGGCGCAGGTGTAACTGGAAGGCTTGGCCTTTCAAGCGCAGTGGGGAAATCCGTCACCAGCAGCGACTCTCGGCGCCTCGTAACGGCACGTACAAGGTCTTCAGGGTCAGGTTCGTTCGTGGTATAGACGGCATTTTCTTGTTCCGAACCGAGAGCGGGTGATACAGGAGTGGCAGTTGGGGAGACAGGCTCGTTTCGAATGACCTGGGGTTTGGCCTTCTTACGAAGGGCGCGAACGTAATCCTCAATCCCTTCAATCTCGTCCCAAGCATTTTTATTAACGGCACCAAAAGCCTGCCAGGACGTCTGATCGTTGAGCTTGATAACGGGAGGGGCGGGTGTGGTGTTTTTATGATCCGCAGAAACCTCGAGCTCGTCAACGCCAAACTCCAATTCTGATGATGACTCGCTGACTGGTGGTGATAGCTTCTCGTCCTCGATGAAACGCCTTGTTGGTTTGATATCTTGTCGCTCCTCCCAAGGGAATATGGGCTTAGGCTTCTGCTGTGGTTTTGGCGGTTCCTCGGGTACTTTGTACCACATATCCTTTGGCGCCTCTGGATAGACTTTTGGAGGTCGGAAGGGCTCAGGGTCGGTATTGAACTCGTACTGATTGGTGGGGAAATTTGCTGCTTCAGGCTTGGAGGTGACCGGTGGCGCGTATCTTGTAGCATCCCAGTCTGCAACGGGAGCAGAGAACTTTCGCTGCTGCACAGTTGGGACAGGCTCTACATGACCCTGTTGTATCTCTTCCGCTGGTTCACCCTTTTCAGTGAAAGGTGGTTCAGTTGTTGTAGCCAGACCTTCTGGTGGGAGTCTGGAATCCGACTCATGGGCCGAGCCAGCAGCATCCTCTGCAGGTGCTTCGACTTCAGGTGTAAACCTGATTCCAGACTCGGCGTACTCTAGAGGATGCACACCAAAATGTCTATCGTATACGCTCCACCATTTCCCAATGAGTTCTCGGTAGGCGTTACCGCTCCCACCGGCATCTCGGCTAATCTGCCAGGGTTTGCGATCTCCAATGAAGTGGACCAAGCTAATGTTCCGCTTGAAATATCGGTAGGCTGGCTCGTATTGATATCCGCTGCTGGGAGTACAGTTGTAGGTGAAAGGAATCTTCCTCCAATCCCTGTGCTCGAAAGCTTGGTTCAGCAAGCCTTGGTCTGCGCCATCAAAACTGTCACCACTCGCAGCCTGTGTCTTCAACGCCTGGTATTCGCCCACGTTTGGTTTCAACACCATAACACCAGTGTTAAAGATATCTGGCCAGCCCACATCGCTGACCGCAGCCAGGCCCGCCCCACCCAGATCTTGACTGAACAGCTCGTCAGGCGCTCTCAAAGCAACGACATCCGCATCGAGGTATACAAGTCGCCGAAACTGCACCTGACGCCATAGATTGATCTTGGTGAAAGTGAAGACGAGGTCTGGACGGCCCATGAGATAAAGACCGGCGGGATTGGGCGTCGGTATTCGTTCGACTGGCAGGACATAGTCGTAGAGCTCGCGAAGCTCACTGATGGTGCTACTCTTCAAGGCGTCGAGGGCAACTAAGCAGGCAAGCTTGTATTTTGTCCCTGTGTCACGAAGGCTGTGGGCCAAAACCGCAGCACCTGGCAAGTAGGAGTCTGTCAACACGAGGGTGCAGTATACATCCTCCAAGCCCGCCATTGTGTCGTCGCAAAGCGACCTTCGCCGGACGATGCCACGATCGATTGACGCACTGTCCTGGGGAATATAACTCAAGCGTACAGAGTAGATGAGGTGTCACAACAGCGACTAAGAACAGTCGGGTGGCTGGGGGTGGAGTATGGTGGAGCCAGCTAGGGAGACGCAGTTGAGTCTCGCATACAGAATCGCACAGTCTTTGTCATGGCAGATGTTGACTGTCTCTTCAAACACGTCTAGGATGATGTTTTTCCAAAATCTGAGCTCGAGCAACAAAACACGAAGGCAGCGAAAAAGGCTGGAGAGAGGTTGAAGATGGAAGACATGCAACACGCAGGACGAAGTGAGGAGCTATGGATGAGGTCACGACGAATGACGGCGAATACCTCCTCGCTAGCTAGGTACAGCTGCCCAGCTGCAGGTGGCTGCCCCAGTGATCTCTGCCGCAAGCAGAATCCTAGCTCTCTTATCACAGCGGTGCATCTTGGGCCGAGGCATTGACGCCCTATCTGATCAAGCGATTGGTCCCCGTTGCTCCGCTACACGAGGGGCCCCGCACTCTATCTCACGTGCTGCCTCGACCTGAGGACCCGCATTGCTGATATCCAAATCCAATGTTGACACTAGTGACGCGATAACTACACTTCAGCAATGCAACGATGAGGATGATGTTCAGTCAATTCGACGAACGGTGATATGACGACCTTCACAAACGAGGCTGACCGCTGCCGCATAATTGCTCGTGGTGTAAGATAGTACGAACTTGTCCACCTAGAATTTCAGTCTCTTGCGCTCTCAATCTGCATTTTGGACGAACATTGATCCCACCAGATCACAGATGGCACATCTATCCAGTATTGAATTACAACGTATGATGAATGCGTGGATTTTCCGGTTGGTGGAGTGTCCAGAAGGCTGCTTGATCGCAAATCAGCGCCCATTGCTGTATATGACTTTTCAGGTATCAAGGCACCAACTTCAACCTCAGACTTTCACTTCAAGACTTGGAAGTTTTCACCAGTCCCAATGTCACGCTCCTATGTGTCTTCAAATATGACAGCAATATACTTGAGCCCCATTCCTTGGGCCTCAGGCTGGTAGAGATTCTTCATACTCGTCACCTACCTCCCATTTCCACAGCGTGAGACATCTACCAAGGAAGATGGCGTACCTCGTCATTTGGCTCTTTGCCTTTCTTTGCCGCCTTACACACCATCCTTCAACCATCAAAGCACCGCCCTCGTCATCGTTCGGCCCTACCATCACATCTCCACCGAATTTAGTCTCAACAACGTCTGTTCCACCCATCAATCTCAGCTTGCCCACGATCGCAGAGGGTCAGGCGCTCATGAAGTGGCAGTCAAGTACAGGAGGACATCGCAACAGCCGCTTTCTGTTATCAATCATCGTTCTCGTTACTCTACTTGCGATCAGTGATGTTGTTACGAAGCTGATCAGACGTCTCGAAAGGCGCACATCCAATGTCTCTCATCACCTGTGGGATCAAAGTCTCCCTCTTGACTATGCAGAATATGCAAGCAGGCCGAAAGACCCGTCGCATATCAGCACCATAGTCACATTAGACGGTGCGAACTCGTTGAACTTTTGTTTTGACGAACCACAAAGACCGTACACAGGCAATGCAACCCATCCTTGCTTCAGGCATAGTGAGAAGCCTAGCTGTGAGAGTCGTCATGTCAAATGTGAGGTTGCAGCCGACTGTCAAGAGACCGACATGACCACTCTTCAATGCCAAATTTATGACCTTGAACAGAGGCTGCAAGAACAACGATATCTTGCATCACAGGCCAGCATAGAACTCACGGCTAGTAGAGCCGAGCTTTCTCTCGTCAAATCAGAGGTGGTCAGTCTGCAAACGAGGATCAACTCTATTAAACGAGAATATGGAAAGTCAAACCTTAAAACTGCGCAGGACATTCTTGTCCTCAAAGCACGAGCAGACGATGCCGAAGCGAAAGCATCAACACTCGATGCCGTCAAAGCTGAACTCGAAGAGACAAAGCTTCAACTTGAGGAATCTGCAAAGCACGGTGAGTTGGCCGTCGCCATGATCCATGAGAGAGATGCTAGAATCGGACAATTGGTTGCCAGCCGAGCGCATAATGAGAGCTTTGAAAGTTGCGGCGAGTTGGAATCGACCGATTCGAAGATGCCACGTGAGTGTATTTCTATGCAGAGCTCTTGTCGATGTGAAAAGGAATCAAGCCATCCCACGATTTATGCAAAGTGCATGAAAAGAAAGCCATTTGTAACCGAAAACGTGGCCTATCGCAGGGAGGAGCAGAACCATTGCGCCACAGCAGAATATCCGACATTCGTTGACATATCACATAGTGGAGTAGATTGTCCCACCTCATGAATTGATCTGCTCTCCTTCTCGTATCTTGCTGCGCAAGCCACCCACATATCACATCAAACAACCAATTATTGTTGGAAGGTCTTTCGTGCACCTCAGCTACAGATCGACCATGTTTGTAGCCAGAAATAATACCAGTGATTCTAGCAACGGGCCACTCATGTCCATGATTGAATCTTTCAGAACCACGTCAGTTGATAACATCGAGGCCTATTTGGCTGTGAAAGTTGTAAGGAGATGATGAGACTTCACGGTTTTGGATAACGCTAGGTAGGTAGTTGATTAATGTCTGGTTTGATGAAGTAACTACTGTCAAGTTATTAGATGTCTCATTCCGTAGCGAGGCTATCCGTCAGCAGTAAGAGCCAACACTTTTATGAAAGAGGGGAGACCCCAGCTCTATATCGTGAGTAATCCCCATATTGATGAAGGTAAAGTACGATCTACCACCTTCATATCGTAGCCGTGGACGTGGGATATTGAAGTCAAGATGAGCGGCGCAGACAGGGGTCAATACCGATTAAGCTTCCAGAAGCGGACCACCCGCTAGCTCCCGCACAACAAGGAGGACACCAGGACTAGTTTGGGAGCAATGAACGACTAGACCAATCTGCACCTGCACGTCATTTTAATATCGTAGGCGTAGCATGGCATTCTATTATATCCTCTCCTCAGCGAAGCTCGCCCCAAAATCGATGTCTACGCTATAGAAACATCACGAGGAAACCTGAAAATCAAGATCATGCCGAAAGAACGCTCCGTCAATCCGGTGCAAGCGCAGAAAAAGGCCGACAAGCAAAAGCAGCTTTCCAAACAGAAGAAGCAGGTTCAGACCCAGCGCAATGAAAAGCTCGCCCGACGGAATCCAGAACGACTGCAGCGTCAGATCGACGAGTTGAAGGAGCTTGAGTCGCGTGGGTCGCTGAGACCCAAGGATCGTGAGGATCTCACACAGTTGGAGAGGGACGTCCGCGCCATCAGGCGAGCCAGGGAAACTCTGGGTGAGTCNGCGCCGACGTTCAGGNAAAACGAAGAGGGCGGGGCAGTGAGAGGGGGCAGACATGGTGAAAGCGGGAGGGATGGTCAACGGCATGGACAGACCCAAAACCTCGGCAAACGCAGACGTGGATCAGACCAGGCGCATCGCGACGAAAAGAGCGACAGCGGTGGAGACACCGATCCAGAAGTCCGCGCGATCCCAATGCCGAGGGATACGCCGCCGCCGATTCCACGCGAATTCTTCACCGATGGCTCACAACGCCGTGGAGCAGGCGAGGTGGGGAATGGACCAAGGAGGCCTCACGAACTACCACAAAAGCCTGCCCGCCAGGCGCAAACGACGTACTCCAGCGCGCCACAGCTCAGGGATCTCAAGAAGGAGGCGGTCAAGTTCTTACCTTCTGCCGTTGCGCAGCAGAAACGCAGGGTGAAAGGCGAGGGCGGCGCAAAGCTGCTGGAACCCGAAGAGGCAGAAAAATTGGAGAAGGCTGGTTACTATCATTCAACACATGCGGACAGCACACCGACTGGGGAGACGACACAACAGACGAGCAATGTGACTGTGAATGCGAATGGGGAAAAGGGTGACGTGGATATCGACGAGGAGATGAGGAGATATGAGGCGGAGATCAATGGGATATACAATGAAGATGATGACGGGACTACAGATGCCGGTCCCGGGAAAGTGCAGGTGGAAGATGTCGATGATGAGGGGGATTGAATGCTGGCCACTTCATGGCCATCTCGGATCCCAACATGAAACCAATCCCTGCCTGTTCACGCGTCCGCTCGAACATATCTGCGCATACTTGGTGTCCATTTGGCATCATCTTCATGCGGTCTGATCAAACAGCTACTTGGCAGTCAGATGATAACATACCAGCTTCCACGCTAGGTATATCAACAAGGCCATTCGAAGTGCTCAAATTTGGCCAGCGTGGCCAAGACTCCGTCTTGGAAATGCCACCACTAAGCTGGGCACCCGTCTGCCGAAAAGCCATGCTGCGACCAAGACAAAGCCCAGACGAGCTGACTGATCTTGAAACCGAGACCTCGCCAACATGGGGAAACTCACCGTTCAGTCCGATGCATAGATTACCTGTCGGCCCTGCAAACTGCGTGTTTCTCCATCTTGGCCTTCTTGTAAATTATATACTCGTATCAGGAGTGGGAAGCGAAGCATCAGGCGCATTGTGTCGTACCAAGGTGCCAGCTTTTATGCAAAGGGTATTGGATGCGTTGTATCACTAGACAAACGTCAAGCTTCCAGCATACCCCAGCCAGGATCAAAGATCGTGCAAGGTACACACTTATCTAGCGCCAGCCCGTTTCCCATCTCTATCCGATCTCTCTAGTCTTTGAGTACGTCCGCTTTCGTGCAGTCAATAACCTCAAATGCCTGCTGCGCACCATGCAGTTACTTACAACCCTTGGTCCGGATCTCACGAGTCAGTTGCACCGACAGACACATCAACCCACGAGGGTTTCCCGTCTCCAAGACAATTCCACAGACGGGCGTAGCCTTGTCACGGTTTCACAAAACCGAACCGACCCTGATCTCCAGAGTTCTAGATCGTGGCGTGGGTTGCAAGATCGCTGCAAAGCCCACTGACTGTAGGCCGTCTTCGCAACCTAATCGTTGACGATTACGGATAGGGGCTTCTGTCATGGATGAAAAATCCCTGCCTCCTTTCATGACCTGTTTCCTCAATCAAGGATGCGGAATGACTGCATCTATATAGTAATGGTACTTGCGGTACACGATGGTCGGCAATATATCGAGAGTGCCACTTCAGGGTGAAGTACAGTAGCAGTCCCGACCTGCTCTGGCACACCAGCAAATCAAGGCTCGAGACTGCCCAGCAGAACGATAGATGGTATGGTCTCATATGGAAACAAACGCCAGCAGTGTCACCAGAAACCAGGGGCCAAATCCTCAAATGGCTGGGCTGTGGGGAGGACAAACACATGGCGAGCTGAGGGCTCGAACGAGACTGTGCCATGATCCGGGATTCCCAGCTACTTTTGATGGATATCCCCCCTGGTGGCGCTTTTGTTGTGCACCCATCGTTTACCTTGCTATGTGGTCGTCTTTGTGCAATGTCGAGCTGATTGAAATATAACAATCCGTAATCGCTCTGTAGCTGTAATGCTTACGAGTCGAACTGTCCCCCTTCATGTCTCGACGACAGTGAAGCGGCCATCACACTACCTGGAGGTGCAAGAGAGGTGACAAGAGCCACGACTATTTTCTCATTCCTTTCTTTAGGTAGAGCACATATGCTGAAGTGAAGACCAGGGATCCACCATCTGACGCCTTGATCGATCAATCGTGAGGGCGTATACCGTAGTTCGCAATCATGTTGGCCACGTCACACGCGTTGTTGACGTCGCTGCTGCTCCCGCTCGTGCTCTCAGCAACGACGGCCAAGACCCAAGTCGCCATCACCGCCGAATCGTACACAATAACGGCGGTGCAGTCCTACGGCGACGTCGTGTTGCAGGATGAGTCGACGACAGCGACAATCGACCCGGGTCAAACGACAGAGTTTGCTGGAGTGCCAGTCAGCGCACTGCCAGAACGCACAGGGATCGTATTGGACGGCAGCCAGACCTTCGTCTTCACCCATGCAACAGGCACTTCGGCATTGACGACAGTCACGACCACCGTGGTCGCGGATTCAACGCCACTCGCCGCGTCGTCCGCAGATATTGCCTCGCTCAGTATGGCCGGTGGCTCAGAAGGCGCTGCCCTACCGTATGCCGTCATCACTGGTGACAGCGATGGTCCCATCACAGTGACTCCCGTCAGCAGCTCGTACGTGTTGAAGGCGTCAGCGTCGTCGACGGTCATTGGCGCTGGTGATGCTGCCTCGTTCGCCGGCGCCACTATCAGTGCCCTGTCGAACACCGCAGGCGTCGTTGCTAACTCGTTCACTTTCACTCTGAGCCAGCCAACTTCTACCCTGCCTTCCACACTAGCGGTGATGACAGTGACGGTGACATCAATTCCAGAGTCGGCCTCGACATCGAAGTCGAAGTCGAAATCCAAGACAAAGACCAAGACCAAGACGAAGTCAAAGACCACCATAAAGACAACATCGACGTCAAAGACAACGGCAATAGCGTCACCACTGGTTTCGGTCCTGGAGTTACTGTCCCCATCATCCCTCTCGTCATCGTCGTTATCCTCACCGTCAACATCGTGTACCCGCAGTGGCGAATCCGAGTATCTGTCAGCTTCCACCAGCACGCCAACAGACTCCACCACCCCCTCTGCTACATATAGGCTGGCGCGTCGTAGCAACCATGGAGACGAGGCAAATCAAACAACCAAAACTTTGACGGCGATGGTAAGCTCTACAAGTACTGTTTCCGAGCAGCCGAGCAGCCCAGCCAGCACAAGTAATGCAGCAGTGGGAACATTTACCAAGGGAGATCTCTCGGTCATGGGATGGTTGACAAGCAGCTTTGGGATGCTGATGTTCGCTTTTGGACTTTGACCGAATCTTCGCCAGGAAGCGAAAACATGCAGACGTGTAGTGACTTTCATTGCAGTTCAAATCGGAAATCCTTTAACCTGATATTATAATACATGCTGTGGTCGTTACGGTTCGTTAAGTTTTGCTGAAATGGGGGGGCACCATCGCTCACCCTGTATGATTGTTTATTCTTCCTCGCTGACCTCTTCCTCTTCATGTCCGGCCATGGCAAGCTCTAGTTGCTTCTCTAGATCGTCCTCGTCATCTTCCTCTGCCTGTGAAGCTTGTTGTGTATGCGCCGTAGTGGCTGACTTCCGTTGTGCAGAAATACCGTCATCGCCATTGATGGTCCTCTGTGAAAATGTTGGCTCTTGATCTTCAACGTCTGCATCAGCATCTTCTTCCCCGTCCATGTCGACTGCGCTGCTATGATGTTGGCTCTCTNGGCTCTCACTTCCGCCCAACTCGAACTCGTAGAGATTTTCTTCTCTCGCAGGCGAAACGATCCGGCTTGCAGGACTGCTAGCTGCCGAACGCAGACTGACAGGTCCGTCGCCAAAACGACCTCCCAGGGCAAGGGCCATAGCAGACCGGCTAGGTTTTGGCGGTGGAGCTTTACCATCGTCATCGTCTTCGAGTATCAGGTCTCCTGAATCATCCGGTTCATCGAAAGAGCCCTTACGAACGGAAGCCTTGCGCTCCACTCGGATCTTAGGCAAGGAATCTTGTCGTGTTGTTACCTTGGTGGCAGCCTTCCTCGGGGCCTCGATCTGAGAATCATCCGGTTCGGCTTCCTCCACTATCGATTTCGATTTCGCTTTGGCCGACTGTGTTGCCTTTGTACGCTTGGCTGGAGCGGCAGCTTTGTCCGCTGTTACGACCTTGCGCTTTTTCTGCGCAGGTGTAGATGTAGTATTTCTCTTTGCCGAGCTGTTCTGTAACGCTGGCGACGGCATTCGAGCTGGTGCGACGTTTGGTGTCCCAAGAGTACTACGAGGTGCTTCCTTGGGCTGGGATGATTCAATTTCCTTCATGAGGTGTCGAAAGTCGAATGGATTGCCAGGATCCTCTTCATCATCGTCCATTCCCATAGCCTCTCCATACAGACCATCTTCTCCCTCTTCACCATTATCGAGTCGTATGTGGGGATATGTCTCTGCAAGTCTAGCTGCATCACTTGTCTGTGGTGTACTTGTGATGTTGAATTGGCTCGAGGTATCCAGTTTCTCAATGACCCACTCTCTTTCCTTTCCCTCTCCATGACAAACCAGAACATATCCATCGTCGTCTTCGGCAGTTATACCGTCGTATGTGTACGCTTCACCTCCAATCGTCCACGACAGACGACTGTTTCCCTCACTCTCTGAAGTGATTTGAGCGGCACCTGACTGGCCATTCAAGGGAGGAATGTGATTGTACCTCACACTGCTCCATCTCTGTGCATCCTTCGTTTCTGTCACGCTGTTACCAAGCCTGATCGGATAGCTACCTGGCTGTCGAAGATCCAGCTGTGTTGGAGCAGTGACAGCGGTCATTGCGAAGACTGGTTCAGGCGCAGGGATGACCTGAGGTAAGGGCAAAGGGGAACCAGGCCAGCCGTGAGGGCATATATAGGCACCCGACGGTTCTTTGTCTCATAACTGTGCAACAAACGCCGCAACAAAGCCAGAAAGTACATTGAAAGAGAGAGGGATGATCGTAGTAGCCGCCACAAGTCAGGCACTCAGGCACAAGCGCGGGTCTCGGGGCTATTCCCAAGCAGTTGCACGTGAGAGTGGGGCTTACAGGGTCTAGCCTGGACCAAGGGAAGGGCCGAGCCTTAGATCGTGATGACAAAGCCGTATAAGCGTCGAGGCTCTTTACTTCCTTCAGATAAGGTCGACAGAGAGAGGATTGAGCTGTTCAAACAGCACATCATTCGCGGTTGGTGCACCTTTCAAATTGACCATACGTTTACGAATTGGATTGAAAAGGTGAATTGGTCACAAGATTGACTATGTTTTGAACTACTATCGCTAGAAGCTGAGAGTGAAATTTTGTAAATTAATGAATTTCGAGTAATCGTCCCTCACTCACCCAGTGGGAAGTCGTCGATTTGGGAGCAAGAGCAGCACCTATCTGGTTGAAAACCGTTCTTCCCCTCATCAGTGTGTACGTAGCACTTGACTATCTCCAAACGACGCGTCTGCGGACCTGACCTGGACGCGTTTCGAGTATGAAATACTCAACTTTCCAAGGAATTTGGGTGTCGATAAATCCTTGCTGATATCCGCTGAGCCCATACACAGCATCATGACCTTGAAGATGTGCAGCTTGGAGGTGTAGAGTGTACCGAACCTCGCGAGAGTATTAGATACTGAATTCAGCTCTACTCATCGCTAATGTTCTGCAGTGAAAGCGTTCATTGAACCAACTGTTGTTCTCATTTCGACGGAATGTGGCGACGAAGTGATGAATCAGCTGGATCTATGGGATGACGAGGCTGCCTATTCTTGTGGTGTCCCAACGAACAGAAGGCCTGCTATCAGGCGGCATGCAGGCCGACTGTAGTAAGGGCATTGCAAATCACACCAGCTCCATCCATTCACGCTCGTCATCATGGCGTGAAAGATGAAAATGTGGCTCAACATCACGGTGCTGGTCAAGTTGAGAAGTAGGGACAATCTTTCAGGAGTCCTGGTCTTACTGACATGTGCCCTTTTGGAAATCAACGTCGATAGCCCCAACTTAGGATAATCCTCGTGGTCGTCATTCTGGTACACCTCCTTGCGCAAATTCTTGCACCATGATGACCAAAATTGGATAACAATATGGTAGAATAGCCATTGTTTTTGAGCTCACAGCCAACGCCCATACAGAAGCGATTGTATCTGAGGTCCGTCCTCTGAGTCTCAGCACGCATTCCCAAATGGTGTTCAACAGAGCGTTGAACCGTGCAGATGGATCTTCACCCCAGTCCTAGACCTTTCAGTCGTTACCGAGCCTTTGACTGTGCAAGTCGAAGCTGCCTGTTGTTCTGCAGGCTTAACACGCTGCGTCAGGATATCTTCGCATCAAACGCGTATAATCGAGACTGTATTGCCAGCTCCATGACTCTTCAGTCACCAAGTGGATCGGCGACAGGAAGTTTGGCTCTTTCTGGGACGGCTAAGCTGGCGCCCACGCCCTTCTCAATGTCTTCATAGAGCTTCTCGCGCTTGACTTCTTCATCCTCGCGTTTCTGCGTTTCTTTCACTTCACTCTCAGCACTATTGCCATAGTAGTTCCCAGCACCACCACGGCCAGAATATCCTTGAGGTCCATTGTCTTTGTTTCCGGTGTTCCCAGTCTTGGGGGTGGCACTGGAATCAGAGAAGGTGCCTTTCGAGAAAAGTTCACGCGGACTATACCAGTTTCCCGCACCCCCTCTACCCGAGTGAGAGTACAGCTGATCTTGTTGCGAGTTCGTTTGGGACACCACGGGTTCTTGAGTGTCTGCGGCAATATGGCGATTGGACTCGACATCGATATTGTCCGGGTTTGGCGTGCTAGATTGCTGGGTGAGGCTCGCTTGCTGAATGTTGCCAGCGCCGCCTCTTCCGTACGCCATTTTGCCTTTATAATAGTAGAAGAGTAAGACGGAAATGCTTTACGCGGTTGGGATATTATTACAAAAATGCTGCACCTTTTTGCAGTGCGAAGCTAAAGACTGTCTTATCGCTTAATGTTTGGTACGGCCTCGGCGATCAGTCGTTATGTCACTACGTCGGTATCAACAGTTTATCGGTATGGTAGCTTCTACGGCATGCATCTCGTCAGGTCGCGAGATGCATTAATATGTCATTTGGTGCATTGGTTTTGTTCGGCGCAAGACTTAGCCGCGTCCTCGCAATCGATCTATCTATTGACCTCCCACCGTCCATGGAGTGACCGCATCACACTGCCGGCAACGATATTTGTACCCCAGGGTTGAAGCTGACATAAGTTTTGGCGTCTATCGCGGGTTGAACTTTTGTACTACATACCTCATCATTAATAAAAATCGAAGACGGATGTGGCCTCATTCCTCATCAAGAAAGTACGTCTTACAGCAATGAGCGGCAGTCATGGCTGCAGAGTGCCATCAACACAGCTGTTGCGCTTTCTCAGGTCGCAACTCGAGACCCAACATGTGGGCGCGACCTTTAACCGAGCCCCTGCCATATCGTCGGCTTCAACAGTCTGCCTGAACTCACCGACATCAGGCTCATACCAATCTCGCAAATTCACCACATCACCGAGTCTCTCTAGGGATTGGTTCTGGAGTCGAATACGCTCGTCCCGCCAACCGCCCAAGCAACCTTTGAGAGCGAACGACCTTCCGCGACTCGGCGGTTTTCTGGACGACAGTGGGTTGGGTGGGAGGATCATCAAGCCTTCAAACGAGCTCAAACTTCGATGCACCGAGTTTGACGAGCACGGAAATGTTATCCTAGTGAACGGAGAGTTCAGAAAGAGCGAGTTGATTCAGAAATACAACCTCCTTCCTCGGGATCTTAGGAAAATCGATAGCAGTGTACTGCCCAGTATACTCGTGCGCAAGAACGCCATATTGGTCAACCTCTTACATATACGTTGTCTCATCAAATGGGATCGAGTTCTTGTGTTTGATGTCTATGGATCCACCAACAGCTATGCGCAGAGCCTGTTCATGTATGATCTAGAAGGCAAACTGAGGCAAAAGTTGAGCGCATTGTCTGGTGCTTCATTGAAAGCCGAGATCCTACCATACGAGTTCCGTGCCCTCGAAGCCGTCTTGATATCGGTCACTACTGCACTTGAGAGCGAATTTGATGGGGTGCGAGAACCGGTCGTGAATGTTCTCCGGGAGCTGGAGGAGGATATCACTAGAGACAAACTTCGCCACCTGCTGGTCTACTCCAAGAAACTCGGCACTTTCGAACAGAAGGCACGGTTAGTTCGCGATGCTATCGAAGACCTACTGGAAGCAGACGATGACCTTGCAATGATGTATCTCTCAGAGAAAGCCAGTGGTGTCGAACGGGAAGAAGAAAACCATGAGGAAGTCGAATTACTGTTGGAGTCTTACCACAAGGTCGCCGATGAGATCGTCCAAGTGTCTTCCAACCTCGTTAGCTCGATTCGAAATACCGAAGAAATCATCAAAGCAATCCTGGACGCCAATCGTAACTCTCTGATGATGCTCGAGCTCAAGTTCTCCATTGGCACACTGGGACTCGGTATTGGCACATTCGTAGCCGCTCTCTACGGTATGAACCTGAAGAACTTCATAGAAGAGAGTGACTTCGGTTTCTGGGGCGTTTCTGCCACTTGTACTGTGTTCACAATCGTCTCTGTCGTTTATGGGCTGAGGAAGTTGCGCAAGATCCAGCGTTTGTCTATGTGGGGCGAGGGCTCCTCTTTAGATGGTTCGCCAAAGACGCGAAGTCTAAAAGGTTCATGGCGTGAGATCGACTCTAAAGCAGCCGCCGGCGGTGGCCGAGATTTCAGCGGCGGAGAACGTTTTGAGCGGCTACTGAAGGCTGGTACCTCGGGCGGCAATTTGCCACATCCAGGTGAAAGTATCAGTCCGACATCTTCGGAACTCATGGCAGCACGTACTCAATGGGCGAACCAGGCTTCTAAACAGGCATCGCAACAAGCCTCTAAACGCACCTCACGTTCCTCGAGAGTCAGCGATTCTGATGGGATTTCCGGTCCGCCTTCCGATGGAAACTCGCGTGGCTAACGTCGACCGTGTATTATGCTGCAAAATGTTTCTACCTTTTCTCAACTCAACTGTTTCACAAGCATTGTACGATCTAATTTTCTGGGTTTTAGCGAGGTGTTTGGGACGAATACATGCTCTTTCGTCCGTGGATGTCGAGCCTTCTTGTCAGCGAATGTCAATTTTACTCCAATCTACCAATATAATCCGAGCCATCAAAACTTCAACTGAACCATGTTTAGCGCTTCTGTTTCTATCTTATTCCGACCGGTCTTGATATTGTCTTCCTATAGACATCTACGTCTCCTGTACGACCTCGAGTAGATCGATCTTCTGCACTCGTCCTTACGGTTCATCGCCACACCTGTCTATCAAGTCAGACTACAAAGCTCTAGATCTCGGACGAAACGGAACGCGTTGACTCTCCACCTTATTCTATGAGGAAGGAATTTCCACCATCCAGCACGCTGTCTTCAGCGTGCATTTAGGTTGACCTGGCAGGCCATCCCTGCTCTTATCTCCCTCTTCATGTCGTCAAGGAGGGTCCTTACAATTATCTGATCAGATGGGCTGACCTGATTGGTACGGACGACGACAAGCCGACTCACGATATCCCAAGAAGGATGCCAATCACCACTTGAATTTGGACTCGAAACGTCACAATGCGACAGGCAAGCAAGACAACAACATCCTGACTTCACCTTCCCATCTTTTTGAGCGGAAGCCCTTAACTGCTATCAAACAGAAGTCTTCCGGACGGCGCCCCTCTCGTGCTGTATGTCAGCGCAAAATAATGCAATATGCTCTTATTGAAGCGCCACCTTCCACCTCTTCCGATGAACAAGTGTGAAATACCACGCGAATCAGCTGGGAAAAAGTCGGGCCCAGGCAGTCCCTATGTCAGAAGAAGATGAAGTCAGTCCATGGGCCTCAAATTGCGAGCAGTCTCAAACATGATAAGATTGTTTCATTGCCAATTTCGTGGCCCAATTAGATATGATCGCTAAAGACTTTTACCTGAGCCGAACATTACATATTCCTTCGGTCATCCTGTTAGAAATGCACACCACTTGCGACGATAAATCCAAAGCCACAAGGGGTCACAGTCTCGCCCGATTCCGTATAACATATCGCATTTGACGGCCACTAGTGGCTCAGCCCACCCCAACCACCCTTCTCCAGCAATTCCGCCCTCTTCTTGAGCGCATCGGCTTGGAACGACCTGAAGGCGGTTTCGATCCTCTCAAAACTCTCCCTGTCCTGGAGAATGCTCCTCCTTGCACTAAATGTCCCACTCAGTAGCCCAAGCTCGCCGCCAAAGAAGATACCGCCGGCACCGAGGAAGCTATAGGTGAGGATGTCGCCTGCGAAGCTCGGCTTGAGCATGGGTGTGACGTCGGGCAGCGCGTGTGTGCTTCCGTCAGCGAGGACGACCGAGACCGGCTTCTGCGCTGCGTTCGCCTTGAATGCGTTGAAGACGGCGGTGCGGTTGGCGCGCAGCCGGAAGGCGAGGTACAGGCCCAGGCCCAGGCCAACGGCCGAGCCCAGCGAGGTGTATGTGCTCACTGTCCGGGCAGCGCCTACCAGAGCGTCGCGATCTGACTGTGTGAGGCTGGACGTTGCAGGTCAGTCAGTCAGTTGTGCTGAAGTATGGAAAGACGATCTGCAGCAAGGGAGACGTACTCATGTTGCAAATGTTGCTCGGCCAATTCGCCAAGGTCGTGGCCTAAGTTTTTGCGAGCTAATGCGAGAGCGTCTGAAGACATTTTGGCTGTGGTGAAGTCAAGAGTGAGAGATTGGAAGCAGTGGTGAGAAGAATGGCTCAGTAATGAGTGTTTACACCTGGTGGAGTTACCCAGGCACGCGACATATGCACTGCTGGTACGATCGTGGATGCAGGTGGTATGATCTAGGTATGATGGGTATGATGTAACAGATGATCCAAGCTCCAATGCCCCGACTTTCTCCGCACGCGCTATTTGTGGGGCGGCCAGCTTCCAGAAACGGCGATTGCCAAAGCTTCACGTGGAAGACAAGCCACAGCAAATCGACAGACACCACCAACAGTTCTCATCGCCACTTTGTCCAACTTGAAACCAAAGCCAGTCATCGGTTGGTGCGCTGTTCGTTTGTCTGTGAGAGATATGAGGGACCCACTCTCGGTTCCCGAACGTGCTGGAAATTGGATGCCTTCCCTGTGGCCAATCATGACTTCTTTCAGGGACAATAACTCAACCTTGGAAGCAATGCATAGGTGGAAAGACTCATATATCGTTATGAGGTTGAGAGTGCTTGGGCTGACTTGTGTCTTCAAAGCGAGAGGCGTCAAACTTGGATTCTCCAATGGCGTTATAAGACCCGATGCTCTGAGATCGTTGACATTGATAAAGTTCACACGCGCCGAGGCCGAGCCATCAACATGGTCACAGCACACCTATCTGAAGTCACTCAGCTTGCCCAATGCAACTACGACCAAGAGTAATCTGAATGCGTCGCCACTGTCACCCACAGTCTTTACACGCTGACCTGTATACCTCGTGAATGAGACGAAAGATCCCTAGGTAGTAAGCCATCGAGTAATGCGGCCTACCAGAAGTGCCAATGGTCAACACTTCACCATCAATGTACGGCGGACAATTAAGACTCCTGTGACGACAGTAGATGAAAGTGGCCAGTAAAGCGATTACTGTGGCTTGATAGTCGAACCTTGAATAACGTCTGATAAAGCACCCGTGACTGCAATACCAATGGTATACTAAGTTGCCGGATGAGTCTTCCCGGCATTGGCCTCTATAAGACAGACGTTTAATCTTGGTGTCGAATCGCACAGAGAGGACTGTCGATGCTACTGGGAACAGGGTGTGTCGCCTTCTACTGCATGTGGCATCTAAGCCAACTTTGATAGACAGGAGGATTTGCCCCAAATTGTCTGTATGCCCTACAAACCGGCGCGTTCGTTGTATCTTCTGGATGCTTGCTCGCCCTGAGTAGGACTTTGAGGCGCATAAGGATTGTGTTATGTCTGCTAAAAGAGCAGCATCGGTTGGACGGGCCGTCCCGCTCTACCTAGCCCAAAGCCAATCTTGGTCTCCTGCCCGAAGCGGTTGTGAATGAAGCAATCCATCAGCACTCATTAGGGCTGACTGACGGAGGTTTGGATACTCGAAAAGGAAGCGTCCGTGTGCGTTGAAGCATATTTGGAGAGCGCTTGTGGTTTGAGGCCTAGCGCCGCTGCGTCGGTTGGTGCTGGTGCCTAGATCGTTGGTAGGGAGAGTCGGATAATGTCCCGATTTGGATTGATAAAGTAACCCTGCGATAAGCCCATGCTCCATGAGACTACGAACGTTTGCGGGTTTTCACTTTCTCACACGTGGTATATCTTAATATAAATCAGACTGTCTGTATTTCTACTTGTCTCTTGTCAACACATTCCTGCTGGAGTCCATATCCAATTTTGAAAAGCAAGGGCCCATCGTAGGTAGTTATAGTTCTCTGCACTCTGAGAATGCATGATTGACCAATTCGCCACTTCAGATCAGGACTTCACTCCTAGCAAGACTTTCAATTCCACAAGATGGCAGAGACAACGCCAAAGAAACAAGCATGCCCTGGATCCTGTCACTGCGGGTTTACGAAGTTCATCATCTGGCTCACTCTTCCACATCCCTTCTCGGCGTCCAATCCGCCGCAGCCATACCAGCAAGAGGTCTACCGCTGCAACTGCGTCACATGCTACAAACTGAACCATTTCCACGTCCATCCGGCCAATCCTCGCCACGACTTCGTGCTCCTCTCGCCGCTCGATCCAGATCGTGAATTGAGCCTCTACCAATGCAACAGTAAGGAACGGAAGTTCTGGTTCTGTCCCAAATGTGGAGTGCGATGCTTGACGTTCGGTGGCGAAGGCGAGATCGATGTCGTTGACTTTAGAGAATTGGGTGAGGACAAAGATGGAAAGAGAGAGGTCTGGCGCGCGAAGTGGAGCGGTGTGGATGATATGGTGACGTATGTTTCGGTCAATGGGACTACGATTGATTACAGAGAGGATTTCGATCTGCGTGTTCTCACGGAGGAGAAGAGGGTGAGGTATTTTGATGACAGGAGCGAGCCTGAAGAAAACAAGAAGCCGGAAAGCTGGGACAGACCACATTACGGCGGATGTTATTGACCGGTCGACACAGAACAGCAGGGTCGCTGATGCCAACTTGCAGAAACCGAGAGCCTAAGTTGCATCCAATTTCACTATATTTTGAAATATGAACTAGTAAATGTTGTCGATGTCCTTAGAGGACCAGGTCGCCATGACCGGTCTTATACGCTGGTTTGGCCGATGGGATGATGAATATATCTTTTTAAAGTTGTCTCTATATCCTCGAAGTAGGGCTTATAGAAGCGGCCTTTGACCCTAGCACTGAAACTCTATGCTCGACACTACTTCCACGAGAAAAGTTGAGGAGTTTAGCACTGAATTATGGTACACTTAAGATATGCTCGGCTTAAGTACAGTAGTGACTTTCTTACCTGACTCGATAGTAATTATAGCCAGCTTAGCTATAATAGGGCATACTCTTTAACCTTATCACTATCTCAATATCTTTCTATAATCGAATATATCTATATCTGCTTCTACTGAATGCTTGTCGTGAGATACTGTTTGGGAAAATCATAAATAGACTTAGCAGCTGAGGAGGAAATCTATCTGTACAGATAACTAGTTGAATAGCTATCTAGTTACATTGTGTTGAAGTTAGAATGCAACTCTCTCCCCGATGATTTTCGCCAGGCCAATGATGAAAGTCACTCTATTTTCACATCGCCAAGATACCTGGAGTCAGATCCCTCCTCAACGATCACCAGACCAAATCGATGGGCTCAATGTATTTGCTGCTCACTTTTGACGTCGAGACATGTTGCAAATTGAAAAGACTGTGATTTATGACATGGGAGAGAACTCGGGGTCGATCTTTGTGAAGCACGAAAAAGCAAAAGTACTTCCCGGAAAATGGGGTCCTCCACTATGAAATGCTCCACTGACCCCAGAACTCAGGGCTAATGTTGAGTTGGCCAAGCTGGTCGCTCTGCCAATTGGTAGAATCGACCAACTGGCCTGCAACCGTCCAGTTCTTGAGCTGCATGTTGAACTTCAGCTTTTCCTGGCCGGGAGTGTAGTTGTTTTCCGCATCGCTGACGTTTGTTCCCACGAGGCTGGCCCCAAGCTGGACAGTGTTGTCGTGCAGCAGATTGTCGAACTTGACGTTTTCGATCGTCAGATCGTAGTTCTGCAGTGGAGCGATGCGCATCAGAGAAGGGCAGTCGCCCTCGCAGGTCAGGTCTGAGATGACGGCCGAGATCGTCCTCGTCTCGTTGACGACCTTTGGGTCTGCGTAGTATGGCGAGGCTCCGATCAGGGCCGACGGAACACCAGTGTTGCTCTCGTAGTAGCGCGTGTGGATCACCTTGACCCCCTGGATTGTGACGTTCGAGACCTCGCGGGGCTGCCAGCCCATCTGGATGACGGGGTCGTTGAGGACCTTCCAGATCGTGACGTCTTGCACAAGGGCGTTGCTGTGGTAGAGCTTGATGCCGTCGTCGTTGACGTGCCAGAAGCAGTCCTTGACGGTACCGGCGTAGATCTGCGGAACATCAGTCTGGAAGTAAAAAGCCCCGACCTGCTTGTAATCCGAAATGTCGCTCAGCACTTTGTTGTCTTCTGGGTTGGGCGAATAGATCCTTGAGTAGAGGTCGACACTGTTGAATGGAGGCGCGTTTGTCGTTGGCCCAAGCAATTTCCACTTTTGGCCGTCGTCAACACTGTAGTGAGAGAGCATTCTGAGACTGTTGATGTCGTCCTTGACAGCCACATAGTCCATTGCCTTGTTGGCGGTGTAAACATAGTTCTCGCCAGACAATACACCATGACCAATTGTGAAGAAGTCCTTCGATGTTGTATACTCGATTGCACCTTTGATGTAGGTGCCTGGCTCCATATACACGTAGTGAGTGTTGCTATCTAGCTTGATATGGCTTTTGCCCAGGACACCATCCTTCTCCACCCAGTAGATACCGGCTTTGAAGTACAGGGTTGGTGATGCCCCAATGGTGCCGTCGATAATTCTACCAGGCTCGAGAACCTGTGTGTCTGAGGAAGTCTTGGACGGAACGAGACTCTCACAGATGGGTGGACTTGCAAAGATGACGAGGGCATTTCTTGGCTCTCGGCTCACAAGGAGGCCGCCAGAGGATACGTATTCGTAGCCATTGGTGCGGTACTCATACAGGTCGTTTTGGAACTCGACGGAGAATCTTCGACCGCTAGGGTCGAAGGGGACTTTGATGATGACGGTGTTGTCGTCCGGGCTGCTCAGCTCGTAAGGAATGTCCGATGGCCGGAGCACAACGTTCGATGTCGGACCCAGCTTGGAACCATTCCTGGACGTGATGCGGACGTCGACCGCCTCGCCATATTCGAACTGGGTCCAAGCCATGTTGATCTTCTCCGCGGGCTCGATAGTGATGCCGTCGGCCTCGGTGTACTGCTCCTGGGGATTGGCAGGATCGTACAGCAGGCCGTTTCCATTCCTTGGGATGGACTCGTACACGAACGATGGTTCCCAAAGGCCTAGTCCATGGAGGCTGACTGACACGTCATAACTGCCTGCTCGGCGAACCTGATTAGCTGCAACAGGTCCGTCAGCGTTGGTGCTGTAGTTATCGTGCCACCAGGTATTGAGAGGCAATTGAGAGTTTGGTCCCGTAGGCCAAGCCAACGAGCCAATTGCTTGCAGTAAGACTGCTAAAGTGAGAGAAGTAGATTTGCACATTGTCAGGGAAGATCTTGTGGTCGTGGTGATGGACCGAGACAAAAATCCATAACTACAAACGCCATCTTCGTTTTATAGTATATGGATGAATTGAGCTCCAACACTCATACCCATAACCAACGACACACATGTTGCAACAGCCCACGATGTCCTATGCGTCTACGGGCTTATTTTCGGGGGTTGTACGAGGGATCATGGACTTGAGCCCGTTTAGTACTATGCAGGCCCCAGCTATCCCAGCGGCAGGCGTGCGGAGGCAACGGGGGGGGAACTCATATGCAGGCTATGGCATCAGCTCATGATTGGAAGATGAACCCTTCGCATCCATGAACGTCACCCCAATTAGGTATGAGACATGGAAAGAGCCGGTTGCCATACGTCAATATGGCCTTGGCATCTGATGTGCATGCATTGTTTTGCACAAACTTGCAGGGATCGATTGAACATCGAGTCTCATTTTCGATCTCTCGTAGGTCGAGCTCTAGGAAATTCGATTACAAACAGGAAAATACTATGCCTTTCCTGCCTTTCCTGCCTTTCCTGAGTTCCATCCCACGCCCTCTAGTTCCCACCGCCAACACCAAGCCAGTAGTGTTATTTCTGGACATTGTACAGCGATTTTACTTGAGGAACAAGTGGCTGATATTTGTATCACTGCGTTCCGAACTTGCATCAGCAGCATTTAGAGCACGCTTAAAGCATTCGAACTTAGAGAAGCCAGAGGACGATATGTGTAGCCAAAGGAGCTCGAAACGGGATGAAGAGATGCAGAGAACAACAGTCGACGTCCACGGGTTATTGCAGGAGGAAACAATGCTTAGCGGCCGGGGGGATGAGGCGTCGAGTGGCCCTGATCCGAAAGCTGGGGTCGCAACCGACGGTCCGGACCTTTCCCCAAGAGGCAAAGGCTGTCATTTGTTGCAAGCGACTTGTTACCAGCCAGCCCATCCTGGAGGTTTGCAATCAAGTCGCCAAGACGACGACACCGACGACGACGACGGCGTTTGTGATCGCCCACTCTCTGGCTGGGCAAATTTCGCATCCTGAATGGCTCCACTCGTCCAGGGCCCCAGCACATACCTGCTTGCAAATAGGAAGTCTCGTAATGACCTGAGTGTGGCGCGTCTCGGAGAAACTTTTACCAATCGATCCTCAAACGTGCATTGCTCCACCACCCCCTCGATCCTGTCAGCTATTGCTCTTGTGGATCAAGGCCTCCTTGGCTTCCTTCTGGGATATAGAGTGCCAGGCGATAGTCGCAAATACGCCGCTGACATCGGGAGAAGACTTGATACCATGAAACCGCATGCAGAAAGAACACCTGTGAGTGGGAGAGAGCACACCCAGCGTCTAGCTTCGATTGTGGCCAGAGAAGATTATCAACGATGTTGTGCAAAGGGATCCGGGCCGGCCAGGCTGTAAAGGCTTTAATGCTGAAAAGCAGGCCATGTTGCACTCCATCACCCAGTACAGAAGTAGTGTCAGAATTGTAGGTAGCGAGGCCGCGTACCGTTGCACCTTGGCAGGTGACCCTGCCAGACGAGATCATCGATCTCAAGTCAGTGGGCGTCTCCAACAGCTGGAAAAATATGCGTTGCTCATGATTTGATCAAGGGTCGGTATCAAGCTTCTGCTTGGCAATGCATTTCACTTGCTTGCGATGTTGCGGCTAAAAAACGTACGACCTATCTCGATATCTTCTCCAGCAGGATTCATAGGCCATGTCCAGGAAGTTGGCAGGTCTGTGGGCGACATTGGCTTATGGAACGGCGAGACTGGCCGGCTAGCCTGCAGGTTGGTTGTGGCAGTGACCTTGCAATGACCTTGCAGACGCTGGAAGTAGTGCGTAGAATCCGGCCGAGTGCTGAGTAAGGTACCCATGGGAAATATATGCTCATCATTCCCTATCCGACGCATACACCCACGAATTCTCAATATTTGATCTGAATATTGTTTAAGGTGTGATGTGAGGATATCTGCTTTTACTGACACCTTACGTTGACATGCCTGCTTCTGCCTCTGCTAGTTAATCCATGACCTACAAGTAGGGCTCAGTGGTCATGACGATGAGATACAAGTCTACTAGATACGGGTCTGGGAAGGAAAGCATTTGAAACAGAAGGGTGCACTGTAGGCAAGAGGGATAAATGAGGTAAAGTTATTGAATACAACAAGGAGTTTGCATGAGTCGTGAATATCTGGCCTAACGATATCTAAGCGAGATCGAAGCGGTCGAGGTTCGAGACCTTGACCCAAGTGGCGACGAAGTCCTTGACGAACTTGGCCTGGGCGTCAGAGCTGCCGTAGACTTCGGCAGTGGCGCGGAGCTCTGGGTGCGAGCCGATGACGAGATCGGCACGGGTGGCGGTCCACTTCTGGCCGGTCTTGCGCTGCACACCCTCGAACAGCTCCTCACCGGCATCGGTTGGGCTCCAGGAGATGTATGGGTCGAGGACGGTGGCGAAGAAGTCGTTGGTCAGCTTGCCAGGGGTCTTGGTGAGGACACCGCTGGCAGAGCCATCCCAGTTGGCGCTCAGCGAACGAAGACCGCCGAGAAGGACGGTGGCCTCTGGGACGGTGAGGTTGAGCTGGTTGGCCTTGTCGACGAAGAATTGCTCAGTGCGGACACGGCGGGTACCGTGGCCGTAGTTGCGGAATGGGTCGGCCAATGGCTCAAGGTGCGAGAACGACTCGATGTCGGTCTGTTCTTGCGAGGCATCGGTACGGCCAGGTGTGAATGGAACCGAAGCTCCAGATGCCTTCTCGAGGGCGGCAGCACCTGCGAGAACGATCACGTCGGCAAGGGAGATCTTGCGACCGCCTGGGGCAGCGCTGTTGAAAGAGCTCTGGACCTTCTCCAGGGCAGGGAGGACCTCTGCGAGCTCGGCTGGGTTGTTGATCTATGATTGTAACAAGTCAGAATCGTGCAGTCATGACGCGGGATTGTATGTGTTTGCTTACCTTCCAGCTCTTCTGAGGCTCAAGGCGAATGCGAGCACCGTTGGCACCGCCACGCTTGTCACCACCACGGAAGGTGCTTGCGCTAGCCCAAGCCACTCTGATGAGCTTGGAGTTGTCAATGCCGAGGTCGAGGACGCTCTTCTTCAGCTGTGCAACATCCTCCTCGGTGACAAGGGCGTGGTCAGCCTTGGGGACTGGGTCCTCCCAGAGAAGGATCTCTGAGGGGATCTCGGGACCGAGCCAGCGGCTGCGAGGGCCCATGTCGCGGTGAAGGAGCTTGAACCAAGCGCGAACGAAGGCATCGTGGAACTCCTGGGGGTTCTCGAGGAAGCGGCGGGAGATCTTGTCGTAGGCAGCGTCATATCTCAGGGAAAGATCAGTGGTCAACATAGTTGGCAGGTGCTTCTTCTCTGGGTCGTAAGCATCGGGGATGATCTTGTCGGAGGTCTTGGCTTGCCACTGGTTAGCACCAGCTGGGCTCTTCACCAACTCCCAGTCGTACTTGTACAAGTACTCGAGGTAGCTGTTGCCTATAGCGAACACATGTTAGCAATGGGAAATAAGTTATAGCAAGGCCGAGAAGCGACTCACTCCACTTGGTTGGGGTCTTGGTCCAGGTGACCTCGAGACCACTGGTGATGGTGTCTGGGCCCTTGCCGGACTTGTACTTGTTGTTCCAGCCGAGACCCTGCTGGTGGATAGGAGCAGCGTTGGGCTCATCCTCGACGTGGTCAGAGGGGGCGGCACCGTGGGTCTTGCCGAAAGAGTGACCACCGGCGATCAGAGCGACGGTCTCCTCGTCGTTCATGGCCATGCGGCCGAAAGTGGTGCGGATGTCCCTGGCAGCAGCAACAGCGTCTGGGACACCGTCTGGGCCCTCTGGGTTGACGTAGATCAGACCCATGTGGGCGGCAGCAAGAGGGTCTTCGAGGTCACGGCTGTGGATATCCTTGTGGTCGACCTTGTGCTCGTCCGAGTCCACAACTCCGTGAGAAGCCAGGCCAGCCTGACCGTGGGAGTAACGGACCTCGTTGCCGAGCCAGGTGGTCTCGCCACCCCAGTAGACCGACTCATCGGCCTGCCACTGGTCAGGACGACCACCAGCGAAACCGAATGGCTTCACGCCCATAGACTCGAGAGCGACTGGAGATGCAGTCAGTATACTTGATCGAAATGAACTGGCACGAATGCAAACGTACCGTTTCCAGTAAGGAGGAACAGGTCAGCCCAGGAGATCTTGCTGCCGTACTTCTGCTTGATTGGCCACAACAGACGACGGGCCTTGTCCAAGCTGACGTTGTCGGGCCAGCTGTTCAATGGGGCGAAACGCTGCTGGCCACCACTGTTTTCAGATGTCAGTGTTTGTGATCGTGAGGTTGGAGAAAGTCACATGGAACCACTCACCCGCCACCACCACGGCCGTCGTGGACACGGTAGGTACCGGCACTGTGCCATGCCATTCGGATGAAGAGACCACCGTAGTGACCGAAGTCGGCTGGCCAGTAGTCCTGGCTGTCGGTCTGTTGTCCGGTCAGCATTCGGTTCAATTGTATACATGCTAGCTCTTATCGGATGTTGTTCTTACCATCAGGTCGTGGAGGTCCTTCTTCAGGCCGTAGTAGTCGAGGCTCTTGAAGGCCTCGGCGTAGTCGAAGTCCTTGCCATATGGGTCGGTGGGAGCGCCATGCTGGCGGAGGATGTTGAGCCTGAGCTCATCTGGCCACCAGTCGCGGTTCTGGAAGGGGCACAAGTCAGCAAATGTGGGCATAGAGAAGAGGTAGGCAGCAGGAAAGACGGTCATACCTGAGTACCACCACCGCCAGTGTTGGCGAGTTTGACAGGGCACTGCTTGGGTTGCTCGTCTGGCCTGCTCATGATGGGCGATGTGTGGAAGGTTCTGATGTGTGCACTTCTATCTGACCCTATAGAAGAGGAGAAGAAGGAGCGTGTAAGAGAGAGAGAATGGAGGGATGGAGGAGGAAGTATAGAGGTAAGCTTCGTCAGGGTCGTGGACATGGCATATATACCTTCAGCGTACCGACGTGGCTACCCTACAGCATGAGTGTTGTGCAGGCACGTTACCATTTGTAGGAATGTCGAGACGATTATTGGTGATATCGTCATTACTGTTCCTAGTGTCGCTGTCGGCGGGAAATTCACAGGACCAGCAGATGGGTAGGGTACTCGATACAGCGGGCTGGCCTACAGGATCGTCGCTGGGAGGTGCCTTACCTAGGTATGGAGTGCAGCAGGGTACTGTAGCTCGCTGCCCGGGCGATGCTCGGTGCCAATCCATACCTACGCTTCCGCCACGGCCTTGATTTCTCCTACGGAGGTACAGTACCCGGTAAGGTTCCTCGGCGACTTGGGCAGATCATGGCGTGTCTCCAATGGTTGTCTGTGTTGCCCATTGTTTCCCCTGATGGCATCCTGCGAGGCCCGTCTCTTTACTGTGTTGATCGCGATGCCCACGACGGCGGCTGTCTACCGAGCACGGCGCTGTGCATGTACTGTACCGTCTCGTGGTGTGAGCAGGCATTGCCAGGGATGGGGAGCTGGTTGCATGTGGAGCGATTGCAAGGCCTGAGCGCAGCATTACTGACGTTTACGCTCTGACTGCCTAGATAGGCATTATCACTGCGGGCCGCGTCTGTAAAGTTATCTGATTCGGTTTCCGGCAGATAGCGATACCCCCACCTACCGGATGTGGTAATGGGTACAGACTCTGTAGGGCAGAGACCCTGGCGTTGCGGGGTCTTTCTTTCTCTGTCTCTCTGGCTTTCTATGTCTCTCGGGCTCATTCTACCACACGCCCCTCTTGGCCCCTCTCCCTCCCGTAGCTGATAGGCCACGATGTCCTCTTGTGCACAGCATCCGCTACCAAGGTACGTATCCTACGAGAAGCCAATGGCAGAGCGCAGGATAAGGATTAGCACTTCGGCAGACGATTTGATTCCTGCAGCGCTCGCTGGCCGGACACGTCAATGGCTTGCTTTTGAAATTGGACCCGATTCTGGCCCTCTATTGTTTGTTCCTGCAGGCCCAGCATGTCCTCAGGCTTTCATTTTCATTCCCGTCGCTCACCCTGCGTGTCATGTCTTTGGAGTCCACGAGTATACACCAAAACCACAGTGGTCTATGATGAGATTGGTAATGAGATGAGACAATTGGGCTCGATCCATAGCAGCCCAGGTGGCGGGCCGATCACCCTGCATTTAATCGATATCCAGATGATCTCCTCAGGTGGGTATCAGATGGCATCATCTACACTCCTTTACCATATTCATCAGGGCAAGCTNGATGATCATCCACCTATCAGGGNCCTTACATACGGGTATACTGCAGTGTAGCCAATCAACGAAACACGCATTCGTGTTATCAATCTACGTATAGAACTGGCTGATGTCGTCGTCTTGTGGGTCTGCAGGGCATCATCACCATCATCGCTATTCGATCGCCTTGCGGTCGGAATTACCTTTTACAGTAGCGTGGAAAAGCAGCGTATTAAGGCGTGTATCACCTAGGGGACCGCGACGCAGTCTCGCTGTGGTCATACCGTAAGTAGACTTCTGGGAGCGAGCAGCGAGCAGCGAGCCGTGTTCAGTACAGAGTTGCCGAGGAAGGGGCAGTGCTCCCATAGGTGGTAAATACTTCCAGAATAATCTATTTAGCGCTCTTACCAAGCATGGCAGGGATGGAACAAGGTTATGTAATGATGCACGGCATCCACATCTCTAGTCTACCTTGGGTACTTTAATCTATCTTCTCCCCTAGACCACTACAGTCATGTCCGCCCTGAATCTTCTTGATGGTTGAGTATACAACCGATCGAGTCCAGTAGTTCCCTCATCATAACGGTCGAAGANGTCTTCTGGGAGAAGTAGACCATTTGGTGCTTTCAGACCACCAACCGCTCTTCATCTCATCTACCCATGCGGTCTCTGACAGCTTGAATCGAAGGATGAAATACGCGAGAGAGCTGGAGTTCAAGCGAGCACAAAAGGTCAGACGATGTAATGAAAAGCTGCTCAAAGCTCCAGCTCTTCCAGACCACTGCTCATGTCCTGTAGTGTAAGACCTGTTGGGCAAATTGCAGCAACACTGTCCAGAAGAAAACTGGAACTCTCGTCGAGAGAGAGTTGAGGCATGGCTCGCGAGCTTCTTTGTTGGCCTGTCCAGATAACCAAGTTTTTCTAGCTGTGCATCTTAAGTAACGTTGCTACAACCGATCTGGACCAACGAAGATCAAATTCTGGAATACCGCAGCGATGCTGTCCAACACTCGCACCCATCGATAACGGCTGCAGCCCCATTGACTTGGCCAACATTCTGCAGAACCGACGAGGACAAGGATTCCCGAATGGCTGTGACACTTGGAGAAACTCCCTTTATATCTGGTGAATGTACACTGTCGTCCGAACATACTCAACAACGGCGATCTCAGTAACGATGCCGGAGCTGTTGAATGTTGGATGGGCCTGGACGTCCTGGCTGCTTTTGGACTTGGTGTCGATCCTTACGGTCTTCAAAATGCATTGCAAGACTTCCTGATGGCTACGGAAAACGGATTTCCATAAATCTCAAGAGGCGGTTGGAGAAGGGCCATCGTCAACAAATTTGTGCTCATAAAAGTGGTTCCATGTATGGCCGGCTCCATTGGTCGTTGTCATCCAAGCGGACTGGTTTGAATTTCCATCTGGGACGGCTTGGTCGTTGAATAAAGACTTATATGTGCTCGTAGTTCTGGAGAAGCTTCTACATGCACCATTGACGGCTGCGCCGAACCTGGTCCCTGGAATCGCCATCAAACGAACCTGAAACTATAGACTTCCTTGCCATGGCCCGGCACGGACACATGGTGGATCTGCCATCGATCGATGGTGTCTGGAGACACAGATACAGGAGATCGACTGCTGGACAAAACAAATCCAAACAGGTGCAGTACTGTCCCCATATTAGCATCAACTTTGCCAGTGGTCGGTAAGTTCAGAGATGGCAACGACTTGTTTGACCTCAACCTGTGAACAGACTGGCCAGCATCGGTTCGATGAGCTCCCGTAATCCAATGGTGTCTACCGCTTGCGAAAGCTTCGTCAGGGTAGCCAACACGGACGGTGAATCAATCCAGACTGCAAAATTCACTCTGACGCACGTCGAGAGCGCGACCTCGTCGTCGCGTCTCTGCGCACGGTCTCACATGTCGCGCCTTCCTCTTCTGTTCATTGGCACCTCAGGCAACAAAACACGCACAGTGAAATTTGAGGATAAACACGCTCCCCTTTCCACTTCGACCGACTTTCTCTCGACACTCACTCTACCCTCGCTGGTATCCTCTTCTTTCTCACGTCCTCTTCTTTCTCACGTCCTCTTCTTTCTCACGTCCTCTTCTTTCTCACGTCCTCTTCTTTCTCACGTCCTCTTCTTTCTCACGTCCTCTTCTTTCTCACGTCCTCTTCTTTCTCACGTCCTCTTCTTTCTCACGCCCTCACACTCAAACTGTTTTCTCTCTCATCACAACCTCCCCACGAACCACACAACCCCCAACCCACAGACTCAAAGATGGAACATTCTCACACGGAGCCGGAAGTTGCACAGAAACGCTTCTGCATGATCTGCTGCGAAGACGCCAACGATCCAACCAACGACAGCTTCCTCATCAGGGCTTGTCGCAAGTGTGAACGTGATGTCTGTGCCGGCTGTCTTCGCAAGATGTTTACTGATCCTGGAAACATGCCCCCTCGCTGCTGCACCGTCATCCAACCATACGTGGCAGCAGATGTGTTAAACGAAAGTGAAATGGCAACCTTCAGGGTGCGCTTCGAAGAGTGGCTGACCATTCACCGGTTCTACTGTCCTGTCCCTACTTGCTCTGCGTTCATATCATACAGACACCTGGAAAAGTTTGTCTCCGAGGTGAGGGTTAAGGCCGCTGACGACAATGAACCTGAGGAGGTCGTTGTTGCAGACAAGCCAAAGTCACTTCGTCAGCTGTTCTTGCGTCTTATTGGACTCCCTCCTTCGCGAGCAAAGAACCAGCCCCAAGTGGCGAATACTGACAAAGTTCGCAAGTATCACATTGACCTCGAGCCCAATGATCCAGCTGTTCCCGCAGCTGAAGGAGAAGTGAGTGAGCGCACTCGTGAACAAGCTGAAGTTCATCACTGACATCAACCTTCCAGGCTACCCACCTGGTGAAGCTACTACCAAAAGTCTTGGGATGTCCAAAATGCCACATCGCCATTTGTACCAACTGCAAGAAGGTTGAGCACATCGGAAAACCATGTGACATGGCCGAATTGATGGAGGAGGAGATGATTTTGACTCGATTTGGTTACAAACGTTGCCCCAAGTGCCGTCACGGAGTGAAGAAGATGTTTGGCTGCCCAAACATGGTGTGCCGCTGTGGAGCCCACTGGTGCTGGACTTGTGAGCAGCCTATGGAGAGCTGCACCTGCACCGAATCTGAGCGCGATGAAGAACATGATGAGGGAAGTATTGCTTCCGAGGGCGAAGGCTATGAGGCAGAACCTGCAGCAGGTCTGGCAGTTGTCAATGGTACCTGCGATGATGACCATGATGATGGCCATGATGATGACCATGATGGTAATGACGACGACGACGTCACGATTGAGGACGACGACATGTTGGAGAGTCAGCTCTACAGAGGTGACCGAACCATTCTCGCAACTACGACCACCACGACCACTACTACTGCCGCCACCGATTCCATGCCCTGCCTCATGACCACCACTTCGACCGCCTCTGGTGGAGCAAGCAACCTCGATGCCGGTGGACGTCGTCGCTGGGACAGGGAAGAGTACAACTTCGGAGAAGACCCTGGCCGCGACCCATTCATGCAGATGCGCAACTGCCCTCACCTTTTCGGTGTACAAGACTTCCACCCCAAGCGGGATGGCTACTATCGTGGCAACACTGCTGCACTGGAGTGCAATGTTTGCTTCGCCAAACTGAGAGACGCCGTTTACGACCATCCAAACCGCGGCCGCATCCCAACTCCAGTCATCCGCGAGGGCGGCCCTTGGGAGAACGCCTGGCGCCAGCACGAACAACAGCTTCGTCAACAGCAGCAAGAGGGTTTTGGCGTTCCTCCACATGCTATCGAATGCGAGATCTGCAACATGATGCTCTGTACCGCCTGCTGGAACAAGACTGGCGGCAAATTGTGAATTCGGAACGTGTATTGTTCACGCATTCACTAAGCGGAACATCACGCTCGATTGCACTCACAACTGCTCGCAAATCACGCTTTCACTACGATTTCCTTGACGATTTCACGCATTTCGACCATAATTTCACAGACGATTTTCACTACGATTTTCACTACGATTTCACGTACTTGCGTTATTCACACGTTTGAGTACTTACGATTGAACGACACTTGACGTTGTCTGCATGCTGGTGCATTACTGGGCTTGTGCAATTGCTCATCTTGTGCATTGCCATCTATGCCACTTCTTATGTTCGCATTGTGCGCCACATGTCGTTTGCATCTACGCCTACCGGGCGATTTTGCTTATGATGACGATTGCGATTACCGACTAATTTCAACAAACGGAAAACCGCTATAGGACGCGGTCGTAATAATTTGAATGGGATTGTGAAGGAGCAGCTTTTTTTCGTTTCTGCTGGATGCACTCTACTTGGGAAAGGTCAGACAGGGGGAAAACTTCATCTTGTGATGTAATGAGCACTAATGGTCACCTGAATTCCCCCTTTGAAAAACTCACTCTCCCCGTTTCATACCTCTACACTATGATAATCCCAATCTATCCTGTGATCATATCTCTGCTGAATCTGGGCGGATATGGCGACATATGACTGTCTGATAGATCCATATCTATCTGCCGAGAAGATGGATCATGAAAATACCCTAGCAATGTGTCTAGACAATACCATGTGCTGAGCATGATTGGATCACACACGATCACGATAATACAATCGATGATTGCCACGCGTCAATGGGAGAAGGTGAGAGGAGGGGGGTGCAGAGCGGAATGCCCAGACAAGACCAAGACTGCCCAGATGGGCGGAGCGGACTGCCTGGAGGGTCGAGGCTGGTCAGCTGACTTGTGCTCAGAAGCCTCTCGTGCCAAGGCGGACGCAGTGTATGTCGTGATCGGTACGTCCCGAAGACCTCGGTACGCTTTCGAGACTATCGGGTACGTACTGTGCAGACAGAGACCACGTTGGGCAGGTATCTTCAGTGAGGCAGTGCAGCCGTACAGTATCATCATGCACAGATGCGTATCGTGTACTGCGTACCCAGGTACGGGCGAGAGATCCCTGCCAAGACATTTCAGACGCACCCCATTCGGCCGAAGGGGTTGGGATTACCGGTTCACGCAGTCCGGAGAGCGTTCACGTGAGAGCATCAACTGCCGGGAGCAGCCGTGGGGATCGAGTTGGGTATCGTCGCCAAGAGACGCCAAGCCGCCTGACTGAAGCCAGCGCGTGTGGAGCAGGGCCAATCAGCGGTCTGGACTGCAGGGCACGGATCAGCTAGAGCACCCCTCTGGTCCCCCTCATCTCACCATCGGCGTCGCCCAGGTCCCGAAGTAGCCAAGACCCGGAGGCACATGCCAAGCCACNGGCGGATGAGGTCTTGGCAGGCGAAGTTGAGGCGAGGGGGAGAGTGGTGCAAGAGGGAGAGAAGGAGGGAGAGAGGTGAGAGAATATAGAGACAGAAAAACAGACAGTTGAAGTAGGAGCATGGGAGAAAAGTCTCGGCACACTGCGGAGTCTTGGCCTCCGCTGGCCATCAGTAGCACGGTAAGGTTAGTCCTTGTCCAGCGCGTGTGTACAGTGCAGCGTCGTACTTTGTGGTGGTGACGATGATGATGGCGATGATGATGGTGGTGGTGTTCAGGCTGGTGGCAAGCGGCGGTAGTGTGTTGGTGTTGGTGAAGCTGGCGGCCATGCCATGGATGGTAGTCGATAGTTGTCCTGCCTTTGTCACTGGTGTCCCCGACTATGTCCTGCTATGCCCTGCCTGCCATGCCCTGGCCTGTCATGTCCCACTACTTGGACTGCTACTACTGATACTGCCACCACTGCCCGCCCGTCCACGCCCGCCTGCCTGAGGTGTTAAGATTGCACCTCGCCGCCCCCAAGAAATTTCTCGGCATTCTTCCCTCTCCCTCTGCTCTCTGCCTGCGACATCCCCCCCCCCCCAAAAATCGCCCATACTATACTGCCATACCGACGCCTTCGACGCGTTGACCTGTCGCGCCCTCTCTTCACCTTCATTTTCGTCCGCGTCGTGTTGCCATACTTCGCGTCCCGACCACTGTCTGTGTCGTGACCGTCTCCTCACGCTTGCAATCTCCATCCAAAGTCGGGCATTCGTCCTTGCCAAGAGCCATAGAGCTAGCAATGGAACAGAGCCAGGCCCAGACTGTTGCCCAGGCCGTTCAGGCAGCAACTCAGCAACAGCAGCAGCAGCAGCAGCAGCAGCAACAACATCACCATATCCAACATCAACAGCAGCCGAACCTGCAGCATGTCGCCCATGCATCGCCGCCAGTCCAGCCTCCTCAGCCAGTGCAGGCTTCATCCTCAGACAACCTGACCTGCCAGTGGCAAGGCTGTGGCGAACGATGCGACAGTGCTGAAGCATTATATGTGAGTCTCATGAGTCACTATAACCCGCCAACGTGCCTCATTCCACCTCATACTGACCCGCCTGACAGGACCACGTCTGCGAACGCCATGTCGGTCGCAAATCCACAAACAACCTCAACCTGACTTGCCAGTGGGGTGCCTGCCGCACCACCACTGTCAAGCGTGATCACATCACTTCTCACATCAGGGTCCATGTCCCACTCAAGCCACATAAGTGTGACTTCTGTGGCAAGGCATTCAAGCGACCTCAGGATCTGAAGAAGCACGTCAAGACGCATGCTGACGACAGCGTCCTGATGAACTCACCAAACCCAAGCCAGAATGCCAGGGCCGCTCTGCAGAACGGTGGTGTCAATGTTGGTCTAGGTGGCGCCGGCGGTCTTGGTCCGCAGAACGGCAAGCGTAAGTATCATGACACGCTCACGCGTTCACTAGACGCTGACTGGCACGCTGCAGCCGGTTACTATCCAGCCGGACAGGACGGGCATGTTGGAAACCCTTACCAGTATCAGACCGGCCTTGGCCAGGCTCCTGGAGTTGGAGCCGCTCAATACGCTGCTGGCCAGAATGGTCAGTACGCCGGCTATGGCTCGGTGAACTATCCAAACAGTGCTGCCATGGTTGATCTCCAGAGTATGGACACTCGTAGGAGGGCAATTGAGGCCTTGAACGATTTCCTTGGTGACATCAAACGCCGGGCCATCAACCCTTCAGAGTACTATGATGTCGGCCAGAGACTACAGGGCAATGCCCTGCCTTTGCCTATACCCAACGGTAATGGCTACAACACCGGCTACAACAGCCACAGCCTCGGTGGAGCTGGAGCTGGTGCAGGTGGCGGTAGCTACAACAACATGAGTGCCGCCAGCCTGCTTGAGTCGTTCAACCAGGGTGGTATGGGTGGTGGAAACGGTGGCATGGGTGGGCCTATGGTCCAGCAGGGCTACTCCCTCCCTCTGCCCAACGCCCGCACCAAGACCGACCTCCAAGATATCGATCGCTTCCTCGAGCAACTTCAACATACGGTATACGAGACCAGCACACAGGCATCTGCAGCAGGCATTCAACAACATGGTGTCCACACTCAATTTGCGCATGATTACAATTTCGGCAACGTCCGTTCCAGTCACAGCCCTACCGACTTCTCTCAGCTCCACTCCAACAATGGCATGAACGGAGGTGCTGTAAGCAGCAGTGGTAACGGCAACAACATTCCCGCCTTCGACACTCCCGCCCTCACTCCAGCTGCTTCAGTGTCTTCGTACAGCTCGGCACAATCCCCCATGAGCAGCCACAGCCGATCCAGCCTCAGCAGTGCGATCTACCCCAGCCTACCGTCGGTCACTGGCATGTCTGACCTCGGATCTGGCTACCCATCTACCACTTCAGCCCCAGCTTCGGGCCTCGCATCAAGCTTCGAGGGTCTAGGCGATTCTCGCAGATATAGCGGTGGCAGGCTGCAACGCCAGGCCCCAGAGCAGTCGACAGAGGATTCAGAGATGAAGGATGTCTCAGAAGACGATGGCAGCCGCACACCAAAGGCCTCTGACGCTCGACCTTCGAGCAAGGGCAACAGCAGCATCGATCCAGNCCTTCGAGGCGAGGACGAGCGTGCTACCTCAGTCGACTCGGCCTCCACTCCAGCTGCCAACAGCGACAGCACCTCCACAGAGGACAAGAAGCAGGAGGACTGGGTGGAGAACATGCGCATCATCGAGGCGTTGAGGAAGTGGGTCGGCGAGCGCATCAAGAACCAGGAGTACGACGACGAGAACGCGGCCCAACAGCAGCCTCCTGCAGAGCCCTCGGAAGAGGACGCCAAGATGATCGAGACGGCCAAGATGGCCGAGAAGATGGCCGACGTCGCTGCCGACAACGCAAGGACGGACGCCCAGATCGCCGCTGCGGCTGCCGCTGCTGCCGCCGCCGCCGACGCGTCCGACGTCAAGTANCCAAATCTGCCCCAGGCAGTCTGATCTTGATTTCTAGTGTAGTCATCTCCTGCTTGTTGGAGCTTCGTTACCAGCCGGGTGCAAAGGCAAGGTAGCTGGATGGTGGAGTGGTATGAAAGGGAAGTCCACAGGATATGGGTTCTTCATACTGGCTGGCGTTTGGGCTGGCGTTCGTTTCTCTCACTTTTTTTATTTTTGATACACGCCCGTTAATGATATCACACACACACACACACACACACACACAAATACACATGACATGCATCCGCATCGGCAGATGCAAGAATCCATTTACACACCTACGAATATCAGTGAGACGAGATCACACTTGACGATACATTCATACTTATGATTTGGTGATAAAGAACAGCAGAATGTCGAGTATGGGTACGGGTAAAGGACGGGTTGTGTAGCAAACAGGATGAAAGGGAATGGAACTAACAAACTGTGATTTTATTAATCTCGGCTCTCGCATCTTGCATTCTACCTATTCGTACCAACCTAGAAATGTCAAACGTTGGCACTTTCGCCTTCGCCTTCGCTCATTTGAGCTCGGATCCAAGCAGTGGTGGTTCGTATATCCTTTCATATACGTGTATGTTTACCGTGACTGCAAATGTGGGTGAAGGTTTGGACTTCGATATGTAGATCATTGGGAGAAGACCAAGATAGGCGTGTTGGAGGGGAATGCCCTGACTTATAGTATAGCACCGTCACTACTGCGTTTGACGGATAACGGGTGATATGATGCTTATTTGAACGTGAGCTCGTTCTGGTACATATTATACTTTGGGAACGTATGTTTTTCACTACACGTGCGACATCGGATCTATAGTTCACCACGAAGACGTTGGAAAGATGCAAGAGAAAGAGACGAGAAGAGAGACAAATTGACAAGGAAGATTCGTTCGTTTTAGGCTTTCGCTCACTTTCAATCATTCATTTTCCGTGACATGAGGGGCTTGGAAAGCGTCGGTAGTAGAAGAGAGGATATAAAGAACCGTGATGCTGAACAGGGAGGAGGAGCGCAGAGAGAAATGCCTTTTTCGCAGACCAGACTCATGTCATTAGAAAAGCGAAAGATGCGAAGAGAGGAGGAGAAAAAGAGTCTACTAGAACTCCCCAGCGGGCTGGGCCTCCTCTGTGGCAGCGGCGGCAGGCGCCTCCTGGCCCTCCTGCTGAGCAGCGAGCTGCTGCTGGGCGGCCTGGGCCTGAGCGGCCTTGGCACCGTAGTCCTGAGAGCTTGGGGCGGTGATGGGCTGCTCGTCCTTTGGCTCGATGATGGTGACGGAGTCTGGCAGGCCCTTGCCGCCGGCCTTCTCGCCGGTTGGGTCGTTGGGGCTGCTGCTGGCGCGCATGATCTTGACCTTGATACCCAACACACCCTGTCTGAGCAGAACGTGGCGAGTGGCGGAGTCGATGAAGTCCATGGCTGGGCGACCGGAGTGGATCATGAAGCCGTCGGTGAACTTCATGCTCTTGGCACGGGCGGCTCTCAGCTTTCCGGAAACGACAACCTCGCAACCCTTGGCGCCGGACTCCATGATGAAGCGCAGCACACCGTAGCAGGCACGACGGACGGCAAGACCGTTGAGCAGCTTGTATCGGAGAGACTCACACTGGGCGACAGCGGAGAGACCACGGGACTGGACCTTGGCGGCGTAGAGAGAGACAGAGTCCGGGGGGAATCTGTAACGGTGGGTGATGAGGGAGGTAAGCTGTGGGCGCTGTTAGTTGCTGTCTCGTCGAGGTTGCGAATGGCTTTGAATCTTCACTGACCTCACGGATCCTCCTGCCCTGCTCACCGAGAACCTCCTGGGTGTGTGTGGCACGGATGATGATGTCGGTGACGGTTGGGGTCACGCGGACCTCGACACCAGAGTAACCCTCCTCAGCGAGCTCACGCTGGAAGAACTCGTTCAACTCGGCGTAGAAAACACCGTCGGCGATGAACTTTCTGCGCTTGGAGCTGTGAAAGGTCTCAGTTCTGTGGTCTTTGCTGTTGTTGCATTTTTCCGTTTGACTTACACATTGACGCCGCTCAGGGCCTGGGCTGGGGCTTGAGCTGCCATATTTGCGACCTGAAAGAATGCTATGTGGGGTCAGCATGCATTCGATCGGGTTTGCTCCTGTGTCTGCCATGATTGTATCCAAAGCTGCTTGCTTGCTCTTCAAGTGGTCGTCCATAAGAAGTTATATCCTGCTGTCCGCATTCCCAGCACTGCGTATGCGGCTCTCTATCGCAGGCAGGGTCGAAAATCCAGGTACTTGAGTTGTCGGCAATGGCATTTGTGCAAATGCTGGAAGGAATCGAAACCTTCACCCATTGAAGTATTGAGACACGCAATCGTCGATTTATCCCTTCAGAACCCTTCAACATCGTTGCGCAGACGGTTGGCCATCGATAGTTGGATTTCCCTTTCCTTTTTTCCAAGTCGCATTGGATCGGTACCGTGAAGAGCAAGCAAGTATACAGAGATCATCATCCTCTCCTTTTGCTCGCACTCACCTCTTTCTGTGATATGTCGGTTGACTGGTAGTTTGTCGAGGTCGCAAAGGGCGAGGATGTTGCAACGAAGTCTCCAGTAACATCAATCAAATTGCCCGCGCTTCGAATTTGCGTCAGGTGGGCGTGAAATTCCGGCCTTGGCATTTGATTGGATTTGTGGCAGCCGTTGAGGTGGGGTGCCATAAGTCGAGGTCTGCGGACTTACTGAGTCGGATTATCTAGGTACCTAGGTAGGTACCTACCTATGTATAGCTATCTCCCTAGGTAAGCATTCTCGAGTAGGCATTGGCGATTGATGCCAGGCTTTGGTTTTTGGAGAGACGATGTCTACTGGGTGTAAAGGTAATGGAGGCAGTCTGTGGCCATTGAATATGACTATGTCGTGTAATTTGCTCATCTCTACCAGCTACCATCTCTGTTGGACTTGTTCAATTGCCACAGGTCATTATGGAATGACTTTGAGCACCCTCCCCGATCCCACCGACACCAATCCAAGCGTGACGACCGCCCAGCATTAATGTAGGTCGCACGCCGTTCAGAAATCTCGCACTTGCGCCATTCGCTTGTGGCAAGAGTGTTATAAGACTGGTCAAGTATGAGTGATTGGATGGATGTACTGCTGGTTGAAAACGATGCTGTCTTCTGATGCGTACGTGATGACGAACCCATTAGCACAGTTGGGGCGTTACTGAAGATGAGAGTCTCCAACAGCAGTAGCACTGGTATGACCAGAAGGCATCTGCACCAATGTTCGACATTGGAAGACCTCAGTCCGTCGTCGATTTGGGGGGCATCGATAGTATCAACGAAATCTTCGTTGTATTCGCATAAAAGTAATCGTAGCTGTATCAGCCGTTTAGCGGCTTGAAGATGGGTTCGTCAATGTTGAGCAAAGCCTATGGCTGCAAAATTGAAGTGGATCACAACCAAGCCATCAGACTTTCAAGGAAGCTGTCGCAGCCTCGAAACCTTCCCTGACCATGGTATCGACAAGTTCAGGGATGATGATCTCCTTGCGAAACCTCTCCTCCTGCAAGAGCTCCAGAGCTCTGAGGGTAGGTCCTGGATATCTGGGGGGACGGAAATGTTAGAGACGATTAACTTTGAGAGCTACATGACGAGGCTCGACGCACGAGAGATACTTTATATATTTGTCCTGGCTGAAATACTGTAGGTACTTCAGATACTCGAGGAACTCGGGCTTGTCGAGGTACTTGTGTACGGCGAGATGGTTCAAGTAGAACGGATTCGATAGCATCTGGACGAACTCCAGCTCCAGCTCGAAGCGCGTGTGGCCACCGTATCGCTGGTTGGCTGCAGGGACGGCATCTTTCGGCGTTGGTTGGGCCATCGGAACTCTCAGTGCAGTGCAGTGCAGTGGATCGATCGAGGGCGCAACTTTGCTGTGTGGGCTGCAGGTAGGGTCGTCGTGGGAAAAGCGAGCTGGAGAGTTCGGCGGCTGTACCCGTGGTGGCTTCCTGATTCGGTAGGTTGATCTTCCCATTCGGGCTTGTCTACCTCCCTAAGATGGTATTTATGGGCAGAACGCAAGACGCAACACTTCCCCATGGTGGTAAAAATTCATCTGGGACTACAGCGACAAGAAAGTAAGTGGCGCACGAACATTACTTTCACGTATTCTTGCGACTGGCAGGTAGCGACATCATTTCTAAAAAGCATAAGTTGTGCTTTATTCCAAGCAAAATCATGACTCTGAGTCCAGACACCTCATGCATCTGAATAACAGATGTTTGTTCTTTCCTGAGCCACTGCTTGCCTCTAGTTTTATCTTGCGCAGCAGTGCAACGGCTTCCATTCAAACCACTGAGCTTTTGCACACTATCTCTGGGAGAGGGATTCGGAATTCTAAGATACTACTCATTCCCAAGATGCCAGCGAGTCGTTGGCTTTGCCCAGCTCAAGTTGGAACTCATATAGGACTTGACGTTTAACCGTTACGTANGCGATGTTGCAATTCAACGTCGAATATATTGACCTGCTACACAACAACGCCATGAAAAGCAACATTAAGTTGTACTGGTACACGTTACAAGTCGTAGGTCTGACTGATTAGAGCATGGCAAAGATCTCTTCAGTATGGCCATCAGCTGACGAGACTGATAGAGATGTAATAATAGAGACACCTTGTCAGCTGACAGAACAGACGCTGTCACGGTCGCTGGAGAGAAAAGCTCACAGTACCTGCGCTAGAAGGGAGAGCGATGGTAAAGGGAGTAGAAGCACAAAGTATTCTTGGATTCATCTGAGTTCTCAACCCAAATCTGGACCACGTTAAGGTAGTGCCAAGGATGGCAGGACGAATGCCGATAGATGGCTGGAACGAGTGACCGCATGACTGGGGCTACTGACCAAAAACCTTGTCTTGGCGGAGCAGCCAACGGCGACAAGATGGGGTAAATCACTGTCCTGTGCCGTACTGTATTCCCATACTGCGCCGTACTGCATCGCCTGACAGCATTGGTTGTCTTGGCCCAATCCGGCAAATACCGCGTAAACAACGTTGATCGAACCGTTCAGGGGTTGGCGAGCAACAGTGGTTATGTGAGAACGGTATGGTAAATCCCCTTTCGACTATTCCACACGCCTGTGTTCTCTTTGTTCCGTTCCCCTGCACATGTCAGCACTGCCTTCCATGACACAGGCCATAGACGGATAGGTGACGAGAAAAGCGGAAAACTCTGCCCAGCTTTGCCAGCCTGCAGCAAGCAAGATAGCAACGCAACGCAACGCAACACAACGCAAACATGCCAAGCAAGCACAAACAGGAGAGCGACACACCAGCTGTCTGAATGCCCAGTAGCGTATGTAGCAAACAGGATGGATGAAGCGAACCACGCAAGCCTCGTGCAGTCGAGGGCTGTCCATCCCCACCATCTATCCACATCCGTCCACGCAACTCTACCAGGGTTGCCATCCACTACCGCACACTAGACACGCGCTTCTCCTGGACCCTGACGAGGGCACAATGCGAGGTGCAGTGGTGACGATGGCGATGGCGGCGGTATGGTAATACAGTCTGTTAGTATGGTAATATGGTAGTAATGGTGATCAATCATCCACGTATACTCGGCTATTCTATTCCACGGTTACCTCCCCTTCTTGCCTCCCTTTCCCTACCGCCCACTGCGTGAACACACACATCCATTACACTCAACCTCTACATCCACGTCTCCGTCTAACGTCCACGTCTACCGTAGGGTCGGCCATCGAAACATTCCACTAGCGATCCTAGTCCTTCTGCCAGACTCAGCAAGGTGCTGCTTTTGTGGTTGCGCAGAGAGCCCAGCCAGCCGAGCGAGCGAGTTCCCCAGCCAATCGAGAGCAGCTGTCCGGTGTCACACCCGCGCGCCTTTCCCTTCGCCTTTGCTGGGCCAAAAACACTCTCCCTCACTGGACAAACATTCTCTCTTCTCCCCACTCACACTTCTACCCGCGCTCACACAGCACTGCGCAATCTCTCTCCCTCAATCTTCACAACAACACACCAGCGCTCTGTGTCGAGTCTTTTGCGACGGGCCAATCCGACCGGCCTGACCCAGCCTCGCCAGTCCAAGCCCAACTCAACCCGCGTATCGCAACTTCTTCGCCGTCCGCCTCCACGTCCATCTCCGCCTTCCTGGTAGCCTCACTATCGCCAACCGGCAAGACAACGACAACAACGCCGACACGATGGCCATGGCCGGAACAGTAATGGCTGGTGAGTGATCGCCTCTCTATCGCCTGCGCTCCTGCGACACCCACATGCATGCGTCTACACCTCGACTCCTGTTTCAGAGCCCTGTCGATCTTCTATACATACATACATGCCTATCTACCTCCCTACTCACTTGCCTACCACCCGCCGTGCATACCTACCTACACACATATACCGCTTCAACGCAGCACTGCCACCAACAGTCTTCTCTCACCTTGTTTTGTCTCTCCCTCTTTTACCTCTGCTGACCCTCGGCTGTTCTTTGTCTTCCAGACCGCCAGCCTTCACCTGTGGCCTTCAGCAGCAACAACCCATTTCGTCGCGTCGCAGCCTCTCCAGCAGTATCGCCATCGGTCCCAGCATCTTTGGATCAGTCGCAATCCTACAATCAACGTCCCATCATGTCCAACAATCCCTTCCTCGATCCACCTCCACGACCGCAACAGTACCAACCACCGCAAGGCAAAAGCGGCCCTGACATGGCTGCCGACATATTTGTGAGTTCTCATCTATATCATCACACCATCCGACGGCGAAATGGCATTGGGCTATATGCTTCACTGTTTTGGGATCTGTCAAATTCCAAGAAAGCATATCCCTGTCTGATGGTATACGCCTCGCGCTGAACTATTCGGCTTGTGGAACCGTGCTCTCTTTATCTATCTGGCATTGCTGCCTTTCAACTGTTTCCCTGTCACTTGCCGCCTATTTGAACCCGTTGATCACAATGGCACCAATGGATCGATGGTTACGTTTTGTCGAAGTCCTAACTGACAATTTGCCACTAAAGAACGAAATGTCTCTCTTGGATGCTCCAATTCCAAGCGGTAAGTCTTAGTTTCTAACTAGTACACGAGAATTTGACTGATTGAATATCCAGACCAGGGCGTCATCGCTCCAGCTCAGCGCTCGGGTACTCTACCAATCCAGAAACCACATGTCGCCCGTGACAGGTCTTTAGTAGCTACAACCCGTTCGTCGACCAGCCCACATAAGGGTCCACTACACAAAGCACGTCCACGAGGTGTGTCGGAGAGCTCTGTCATGGATAAAGAACGGGACAGTCGACGTGGACGCGAACGCGCCGAGCGCCCACAGCGCACTGAATCTGAAGAGAGGAGGCGGCGCGAGAGACGTAAGGAAAGAGAAGAGAGGCATCGACGTGAGAAGGAAAAGCTCAAGAAAGGCGAGAAGTCTGCCAAGGGTCCTCGTGGACTCGACATTATAGACAAGCTGGATGTGACTGGTATCTACGGTCAAGGACGTGAGTGTTTTCCTGCTGTATGCCATCATCCCACACTAACCACCTGGCAGTCTTCCATCACGACGGTCCATTCGACGCCTGTAACCCACACCGCAACAAGGCCAAGTACCGCAATGCTCCAATGCAAGCCTTCCCAACCGATTCCATGAACATGCGCCTGGGAGGTTCTGGACCACTGAACAAAAACCTCAACCTCGATCTAATCCACGGCCGTGGCGAAGAGAGTTTTGAAACATACAGCAGTGCTCGCAAAACCGAACCCCAGTTTTTCGATGCGAAACAGAAAGCCGATCCCGTACATGGTGAGGAAACCGCTGGCCTTGGAACTTCCACTTTCTTAGAGGGCGCACCAGTCAGCAAGCGCGAAATTCAGCGCCGCGAGTCGAATGAACCTCAATCTGGTGATATTTTGGGTATCGGTGGTCTCCAGCGTAAGAAGTCACTCGCTCAACGTTTGCGAGGTGGCTCCCAAGCCAGACGGCGCGCAGGTTCGAACGCCGACGATTTCCGCAGCCCAGATGCATTATATCACAATCCTGAGGCCGTTTTTGATGCCAGCCCACCTCCACACAAGAAAGCCATTAGTGCTGGCGGACCTGCCCGTACTAAATACACAAAGGAGAACGAGGTCAATCCCTTCGACAACGACTATGAGGCAGCCTACGAAAAGAAGGGCGCTCAGATCAAAGAGCAGGAATTGGGCGCAGGTAGATCGAGAGCGATCAGTTCACCAAGGGGAAACATTCTCCAGCGCAGCATCACTGCCGATTCCACGCCTGGTGGTAAGATCGACAGAAGTAGTGATGAGCAAGAGCGCCAAGGTCGCAGCGGCGTATCCACAGGTGGTCTCTTGAGCAGGATGCGGTCTCTGAAGGGTGGGCCACGCAAGCCACGTTATGACCGCCATGTATCTTGAGTTGGACAGCATCCCCAACAAATCCTTGAATATGCTACCGAATCACTTCTGGTAAGACTTTGGCTGGCATCATGACTTACCACACGGCGATGGACGTTTTCTTTTCATTTCTTTTTGGAGTTCACTTTGTCTCTTACTTGGGTTGGGAAATCGGGTTTGGGAATCGGGTTGAATTCCACAACATCAGCAACAGCAAGATACCTTTGGCCCCCAGCACTTTTTCTTCTCCCTTTCTTCTGCAAATTGGATGTCAGTCTGGGGCGAACTTCCCTTCACACAGCAGGAGGTCAGCTCAACGGACAAAGCCTATCGATCGCTGACGCAGAACGCTCTGTCGTCTCGTGTTTCTTATGTTCAGTAACAACAACAACTACTACTACCTCTCTTACCTTTAGGCAGACCCAACAAAATGATGTGACCCACAGAAAGCAGTGTGGACAAATCGATCGGACTTGGTCTGTCATTGAGCCATTGTGAATTTGTTGAGCCAAGTTAAGATGTCTCATATTGGAAAGTCACTTCTGATTTCGTTTTGGCGCTATTTTCCATACCGTAACAAATATCCCTGGGTATCTCAACGCAGAAGTGTAAAACAAAACACATAAATCATTATCCATTCTCCCAGGATTGAGACCCTCCTCCATGTTCCCTCCACCCACCACCTCGCCGTCGTCCACCGTAGACTTTGCACAATTGCCCTCTCCAGTTCTCGCCGTTTGCAATTGCTCCCGTCAAAGAATCCCCATCAGTTCTCTCTCCACTCGGCAGCGCACCGCACACACTTGTAGAAACTCGTCATCGGCTCATCCGCACTGCGGATCTGCACCTGTCGGAAATACGCCTCCTGCGAGTCGCAATCGCCCCTGACGCATCGTGCTGTGATGATAGAAAGTGATCAATGGTCAGTCCAAGCCAGTAAGTCCAAAGTGAAAAAACGAGCAACAATCTTCCAAAATCACAAATCGAAAGCAGCAGAGAGAGAAGAAAAGAAAGATAGAAAGCTTTTGCCGTGGAGGGAAGGGAGAGAAAGGGGGGAAAGGGCTTTGCTCACTGCCTGTCTTGTCGACGTTCTTCCAGCTGTCCGCTCCGCCCAGGATCTCCTCGATCTTGCCGTGCTCCATGTCCTTGCGCTCGTAGTACCGCCGGTCCAGCACCATCTGGTACGGACAGGTCCGGCACTGGAACCTATTCAGGCCCGCGTACCGGTCCGCCTCGCTGTCCGGCAGCTGGTGGGCTGGGATCGCCGTTATGATGAGCATGTTGGAGCATGATGGACAGACTTAGGAACCCAGACGTTAGCAGTTTGATCCAGTTTGTTTGTGTTTGTTTCTTTGTTTCTTTATTTTGTTTCCAGGTACGGCGGCGACCTTGGATTTGGTTTGCCATCTTTGTACACTTACAGAGCAGCATTTTTCTTTCTAAACGGAGGATTTTGGTCTGACTCTGCCTCGCACTTGATAGCTGAGGATCGTGAATGTGCCTTCTTGTTGGTCTGAAAAGGGCTGCTTGATATCGAGTCTTGAAATGCTATTGTAGTTGCTGTGGTGTTGGTATTTTGTTGCCTCTCCGTGGTTAAATTCTTGCGATTTTGATATGTCGTATAAAGTCGGCTGTCTTGATTACTTAGGTAAGCATTTGGAAGAAAAGGGCTCGTACCGGCTATTCCCGCGGCTCTCCCTGGTTCAAACTAGTGAGTTGTGTATGAAATTCACACTGGGATGCCCAAAACGTCTTGCTTGAATCATTGAACTTTACTATACGTGTATTGATTGGATATAAAAACTACACTTCGGTGAACCGTCAAAAAAAATCTATCATTACCCACGTCATAATATGTACAGGCAGCACAAAAGACCTCCGGTCCTACGCGAGACGGGAGCATATTGGCTCATACCATATCTCGCGGGTTCCATGCCTCTCCCTCTCTTCCACCAGGTGAGGGAGCTCTGTCGTAGTTCTGTCCGTTCCAGCGAGGTGGTGAGCTTACACGTCGACCACCTGGCGAGGGCGTCCTCTTTGCGTTCGCCGTTTCGGTCATGAGGTATGTCCTCTGTGAGTCGTAATCCGGCGGTGAGCCTGCAGGCGGCTGGTAGACGCCATACGCTCCATCTTGCGAGTAAGCTTGAGCATCTTCGGCAGACTGGCGGCCGGCGGTTTGGCTGTAGTAGGGCTGGCTGGGGCGGGAGAGCGACTCCATGCCATCCAGGGTCTGGTACCTGCCCTGGTTGCGAAGCGACTTGATGCCCTCGCCTGCGGCACTGACCACGAAGCCGATCGGTCCATGACCTCGTCCGCCGCGGCCGCGAAAAGGGTTGCTACCGCTGCCGCCGTTGGCATTTTGTGCGTTCTTCTGAGCCTTGGCCTCCGCTCTCGCGTCAGACCATTCGGTGAACTTGCCCGTCCGTTTGAGGTGAGCAGCGATGGGGAAGATCATTATCATGCCGTGGATGAGGTCGTAAGGGTTCAAGGAGTCAAGCACGGCCTTCCAGATGGGCAGGCGACGGTGGCCCGGCTTGGCAGTCGAGGAGTATTCGGTGCTGCTGTACGCGTACCAAAACCCGGCCGAGAACAAGATCATCTCACAGCACAGGACGAGGGCGGGGATACCGTAGAGCAGGTCGTCGTAGGAGAATGTGTTGCTGGGCTTCATGACGTTGTGTTCCAGCAGGATGTTGAAGATCCACGTCTGTACAAAGCTGACGAACACGATGATCTTGAAGCAGACCAGCTTTGCCAGACCTCGTCTGGCCTTCATGATCGTCTTCACCCGTCCGTACACCCGGAAGACGCTGAGGACTGCAGCGCCGACTCCCACACTGTTGATGATTTCTGCCCACAAGTGCCCGTACTTGGGGCTGAGCGATTGCGAGCAGTAAGTTCCCGCCGCAACCGTACCGACGGTGATGATTGTTGCTAGGAGCTGCGTCAAGGGGAATTGGAACACCATTATCCATGATATCCTAGGCCAGTCGAAGCCGGCAGTCGTTTCCTCGGCTGCTCGTACTGCCTCGAACTGCTCATCACCAAATGCACTGCCAGGCGCAGCGAACTGGAGGTAGAGGAGATATAGAGAGCAGATGCAGAACGCCTCGTACATTGCTGGGATCGTGTCAAGGTATTCCGCTATGGCATAGTCATAGATCTCGAAGAATGACACCAGTGCGAAGACGACACTCAGGAAGGTGATTCGGATGATCTGCCGCTGCTCGTCTGGGCATCTGTATCTTCTCAGGTGTAGGATGATGAGTGATACCGATGTGAGGGTAGTGATGCCCAATGATGCCAGTGCTATCCAGACCATAGTCTGATGTGCCGATCCCTTTTTATCGTAGTCATAGGCCTCAGAAGGCACCGGACATGATGAGTCGTGACCCATTGTTGCTTCACGCTATCAAGAGGATGAATTAGAGTGGAGAGAACAGAGTTTGGAAAAGTGTGTATGTGTTGGATTGGATGTCAACTTTCAGTGATGGAGAACGTGGAAAACACGACAAACATATATCCTACCTCTCCCCATACTATACCAGCGGCGCCATCAACACTCCTACAGTCTGTTCCTTGGTGAGGTGGTTGTGAGGATCCTACGACATGGTCGATCAGCTCAGCCCCCAGGTCAGGTTGGCGGTGCTGCGACCACGCGGGAATCGTAGATAATTAGGTGGACATGTCAAAGAAACCAATGCATGCCATTGGTCTTTTCCTGCCCTATCCCGCAATACCCTGCCCTGCAAGCTCCCGAGACGTGGGTGGCTTCGATAGGCGCATGCGTCGTGCTTGTAGTACCGGCGCAACGACTGCCCCGTTGGGATTAGTTGGACTTAGCAACTTGTACACAGTCACTTCGAATCATCCCGTTCTTGGTGGTGATCTGTCTCGGAACGCAATACGATAGGTTCTGAATCCTTAGCTCGGTAGACCAGAGGGCATTACCTACAGTACCATACATACTTACCCAGAGATGCGGTGTCATAGGCGAGTGGCTGCTTTATTATTAGTTTCCACCGGTTCATTCACGATGGTATGGCCATGTTATTCTTCATTTTTTAGTCTGGCAGACGGCCGTTGGACGAGATCTGTGCGGAATAGAAACCTTCGACTCCTAATTTCCTGCCATCTGGTCTGTAGCCTTATGAGACAAGATGGACCGACAGCCAGGACTGCAAGGGGCGCACAATGACGTTGATACAGATGACAGCTGAAAGGCCGAAGGATAGGATGTTCAACAGCATTGGCCAAGGCCTTCAAGCTCTGCTAAGCTTTCATATTGGACGTACAGTATTGAACGTACAGCGGAGAGATACAGTGCTCTCGCGGTAATGTTGGCTGTTCCGTCTGAACTGCCCCCGAGCTCTCAATGGTGGTAAGCCAAATGTCGATCGGCTAGCCGATGTTCGAATGTGGTATTCGTCGCGACCTCAGCCCTGTGCATTTGCAATCGCCGCTAACAAGGTTCTTGGTCTCTGCGTCGGCTGCTTCAGCCGGAAAGCGACGTTGCTGAATCAGAGACACTAGTCATGGCTGTGCTTGTGGAGTTTGCGATGTTTTGCGACAGGGTCTATACTGTACCTCTAAACAGTCCCTCTTTCGAATGCCGCTGTTCTACAAACACTGAGATGTATCCTTCAAACGGTAGAAGCTCTGCCGGAGGAGGGCGACGAAGCTTGTTCAGGGTACTCTGAATGCTTTTGCTCTCTTCAAGGATTTGGCAGTTGGTCGTGCACGTATGCGGTAACTCGAAGGATTCTACGCGGTTGAAGGATGCGCCGTCGCATGTCAATCCTTTCCCACACACTTCCTGCCGTTACCCAATCCTGTGCCTTTGATTCGCGTGCCCTGTTCGATGCCTGCTGTACGCACGAGAGTCCCCTCCAATCTGGCGCGAGTGACAGTGGCGTATGAGAGGGCTGAGCTGGAGGGAGGGTTGACACCCTGAAGTACAGGCCTGCCCTCGTCATCGGCCATCTCCCTCGAGGCTTCTCCCTCTTTTTAGCTTTCGTTGTATTGTTCTTGCATATGTTCGACAGGTCTTCAGGTTGCTTCTGTGNTTTTTTTGGTAGTAGGTATTTGGCTGTCTGCCAGATGTCAAGCTTCTGGCTTTAAAACTTCCATTCATACTGCGACTTCCCAGGTTTCGATTGGTTCTTATCACGATGTTTCTCACCAACGCAGCAATACTCGCTGCCATTAAGATCAAGGAGGAGAGGCAGAAGAAACAAGAAGGTGAGTCAGAAGTCCAGGCGCATGCGAATCTTGTAATTTGCTAATGTAGGAAACTTCTAGAGCGGCAAGGTAAACTTTTGATTGGCAGTAGCGAGGCCGCTCGTAATGCCTTCTCGAATAGGAACAGGACAGCCTCAAACCGTAGCCTCACAGGCACACAACAACAAATCAGCACAAAACTTAGGTTTGAAGACCCTGACCACATCATCGCGAGTCCAGATTCGACTACGACATCATCTCCCTACGAACCTGAGAGGCCTGCTACTGATCTGCTTTCTCCCACTACGCCATCAACATTAGCACAACAACAAACTCGTAGTAGGAGCACCAGCATGATATCACAACCGCCGGGCTACTCTGAGTATCCACTTTCACCTTCTGTGACCTCTGGATCGCGATCACTGGCACTCGCTCCGCACAACTCTACCAGCGCGCTCACCCAGGTCCGATCACCAAGGACAAGCGAGGATCCCTTTGCCAGTCACAGTTCTACCACCGACTCTGACAGCCTATCTGTCATTACCGCTGGCTCCAAGGGTATACAGGTTCTAAGAGTAAAGACCAATGGCAGCAGTTTGGATTCCGGCTTCCCATATCACCCGGCCCTCTTCGACCTAAGAGTGCGACCAGACGAGTGGGAGCGGTTCACATATCAAGTCGTAGAGTGCACCAAACTTGGCGTAGGCGATCACGCAAAGATGTGGTCAGCTGCCACCGCCACAGCTCTCACAGGCGCAGTTGCAACCAGTGTCTGGGTAGGACGGACAATGAAGCGATCTTTGCGAGAGAAAAAAGTCAAGTCTGCAATGCTGGATATGAGCGACGGTGGGTTGGGCGACATTCTGGAGCGCTGGAATGACAGCTACTTCAAGGAGAAGGGACTCTTTGCTCATCTCGAGCTCAGCGAGCACGCCATGAAGAATCCCAGTCAGCAGAGCAAGGCCATTCGCAAACACCGTGTCCTCTATTGGGACCGCGAAGAGCGCGAGCGGGTCAAGGAAGAGAGAAAGTTTGTCATAGTTGTCTCGAAGCTGGATCAGAATCTAGCGCCTCCTGCGGAAGCTGTCCACGAGCTTGCAGATGAAGGTCCCAGCTTTGCTGAACTCAGCGGCAGCTCCACTGTGCCAGAACTGCCCGGAAGCACCCAATCCTCCGGACCGAGCTCTGGCGCAGTGGCGAACGGTTTAAAGCGAGACCCGCAAGAGCCTCCTCAAGGCTATATCGAACTGCCAGCCACTGAGATCGCTGAAATCGATTCCACGCCGATTGAAAAGATGCCCGAGCTTGATCTGGAGGATCCATATTCCACCTGGTCTTCTCAAAGACTCCGGCCGCCTCCCCTCGTCTTTACTCCAGCAGATGAAAAGACCCAGAAAGAGTATGAATAACACGTTGGATTGGTGCGCTGCTCGAAAGCAGCCCACTCATCTATAAGACAGGCCCAGAAGTGATGTCGCTCAAAGGGAACGGGCGCCAGCAACTGTTGATTTCAGGCATATCCCCCGTGCGCTGCAACGTGGCAGCTCGCACAGAGTCCGGTAGAGTCGGTCAGACGTTACCACTGAACGCTTGACCATTTTGCGTTTGTTCGAAATTCATGGATTTTGCACAGATGATGACAGGTCGGCGGATCTTAATCATCTCATTAAGCTGCTGGCACGGCGTCACTACTCCTCCAGGTAGAATGGCCTGACCCGAGAATGACGACCTGCCAGATACTGGTACCCTTCTGCAGGCCAATGGCGGTAGCATGGATCTCGGCTCGGCTGCGACGGCCATACCATTCAATATCGATGAACAATCTTCGCCGATACACTGAAGAGAGCCGAAGCATGTGAGTCACATTACTGCTTAAGGTCACCAATACGCTACCGGCACCTCTGGTCGCGTGCGACCTCAAGACTGCAAGTGGTCTTAAATTGAACATTCAGTGTTGGAAAGAATGAATTGATGACTTACAGATGTGGTTGAAATGAATACCCGGCCACGGGGAAGTTTCATTCTGGAGGGATTGATGATGAGATTGACGAGGTATGAACGGATTAGGTTGGATGAGAGGAATCATGTGTTGAATGCCGGCTCTATGGATGTATAAGATTGGGTATCAACACCGCTTAATCGCTAGATAGTTTGACGTAACGCCCCCTTCGCGAATGCAGTACAAACAGAAATCACTGCTTTGCCATAGCTTCCGTCTTCTCCACTCTCTCCTCAATTAGCTTGTTGAACTCCTTCCTGATCTCAATGGGTCCAACATGGCCGAGGCCCTCGTGAAAGCTCGTAGTGACGCCACCAGTCTCGCCACCGAGTTCCTCCAGCAGCATCTGTGCATGCACGAAGTCAATCATTCTATCCCTAGTACCGTGGAAGACCAGGATGCGGTCCCTGCCAACAACGTCTCCAAGCTTTGCCAGCTGCGCGGCGGACTTATGGTGCCAGCCGGCAGCTGTTAGCTGGGCGAGAAAGCCGGTGCGAGTGAACTTGCCAGACTCCAACCGCTTGTAAACCTCGCCGGCGGCGAAACGATCTCCATTGGTTGGAAAGCTCTGAATCACCGCCTCTGTATCGTCTGGCCGGGCCAGCCAAGCCTCGCTGTAACAATCGGCCTTGACCTTGGCGATCTGCTGATCGATCCCCTTTGGTCGCAGCAGGTTGATTCTGTTCCGCAGATTCTCAAAGTACGGCAAAGTCCTGACGATCCTGGGAGCGGTTGAGATGAGGTTGAGGCTGCAGACGCGTTCAGGGATCAGCAGCCCCAGCTCCTGGGAGATCATGCCCCCCATGCTGATACCGATCACGTGCACAGAGCGTGGCGCCGTCCAGCCTACGTGGTCGAGCAACTCGACACAATCCTGCGCCATCTCAGAGGTGCTGTAGCGCATGAAGGGCACATCACTGTCGCCCATGCCACGGTTGTCGAAGATCAAGCAGGTGTACTTGTCCGCCTGCAGATGCCCGAAGTCCTTGGTCTGTCGTTGCCACGCCTGTCTGAACCCGCCGAGCCCCATGATGAACAAAAGCTTGCGAGGGCCATGGCCGTGGATTTCATACGCGAGATTGAACGGTCCGCCTCGGCCCTTGCCAACAGACACCTTGGAGTGTGTGTCTGCCTTTAGCTCCCAATTCGTGTGAGGGAATTCCGGGTGTTGCTTAATCTCTGCAGTGGTAAGGACAGCCATTTATATGAATAGCGTCGATAGAATCTATGAGACAATTGGAAATTGAGTACAAAATGGCGTCTACACGAAAGGTCGAGCTGTTGAAACGGATGATGGAAGAAGAACGATGTATTTTGGGTGCACAAAGATTGTGAACACGGGTGACCTTGATGTTTGTCTCAGGCCGCTCTCTCCCCATACCCTCAGCCGATCCATTGATAGCAAACCTTGGAAGTTGAGGTTGTTCCCGATAAGGACCGATAAGATAAGATGGTTCAGTCGTATTGGGCCCGAGGTCATCTCACAAAACACCGACGTCGTTTTGAATGATAAGGCTTATAGCATTATGGGTTAGATTTTGCAAACGGTCTGACTCTACAACTCCTTGATACCGTTAATACGTTTGTTGATACCCTTGGCATCCACTTGACGACCCTGTGCGATCACAGTGATGAGATTCTAGGGGCGGGTATGAGAAATTAGTATCGTATAAGAGACTAAGTTGAAGAGACAACATGTTCTTGTCGAGAAAGGCATAGCAAGCAGAAAGCAGTGGACATGGTGTCGCGTGAGCAAACGGACTACTTGAGAGAATAATCCCTTCGAACACTCAAGAACGTCAAACTCCAGAGCTGTACAATGTCGCTCTCGGTCGGACTGCTGCCAGATGGCGGAGGGAGGGCGCCGAGGGCGATGTACTGGAAACGATCGTTTTGGTAAACCCAACTCCAAACCTCGCTGCTCAGATAATCGCTATTTTTCTCGATCAGATCCCAAAGATGGTTGTACGCTGCCTTCACATTTGTTACGGTTAGAGCATTTTGGCAAAAGTCTGGGACCGGACCAGAACCGCTGCAGCGTCCTAGCTGCCGCTTTAGACCGGCGGCCATCATGGCAAGCTGCCAACTCCACACCACCGTGCCGTGATAGGCGTTGTTGGTCCAATTGGCCACATACACAGGGGCGCCGCCGTAGGCGGGATTCGCCACGATCATACCTACGGGTGTGCTGAGACCAATGGGAAAGGGGGCACGAATGTTATTGGCAGTTTGGTTGAGAAAGGAGGTCAATTGTGACTGGTTGGTAGTATTCAGTAGGTAGTGGCGAAAGCAGTCGTCAGTGTTCATGACCTTCACCAACTGCTGGTTGTTGTTTCCATCCAGTGCAAGACCGTGGTAGACCACATCAGTTGTGATGTTCGATGCGTGAGACGGGAATCCATGCCCTGAAGCCTGTGTATAGTTTGTGACCAGTTGCCTTGCTTCTGATTGGGGAACAGTGACGGCGAAGAAGCGGAGGCTCTCGTCTTCCCAGACTTTGGCATATTGCGCAGCCAACGTTTTCCATCTTGGATGGTTGGGGAAGAAGCCAGCTTTGCTGAGGGCAACGATCGAACGCAGCGCTGCTGGGACCAACGCAGTGTTGACATCATAAGGTATACGGCCACCACCAATGCCATATGTGCTATCCCTCCACTCACCCACCACTTCTCCCTCTTTCAAATGAATAAGATTTGCCAGGGTCTGTCCACCGTGCGACGCGAAAGGCGCAGATGTTCTCATGATCTTAGCTGCTGTTAGGTAAGCCATTTCGGCATAGGTAGTTCCTCTGGTGAGCGCATTGAAAGATGAGGGTTTGTTGAAGAACACCTCTTTCCGGGAGCGTCCAATGGCAGTGTTGACGAAATAGTTTTCGAGGACGATCGGCAGGTAGTAGTCCGTATCGATCATTTTGTAATCGCAGCCAGGCTCAGTTGCATTCGCCCCATATATTCCCATTTTCTCGTTGAGATAGGTGGCGTAATCACCTATGGTTTCTTCGTGGCACGCACTCCCATCTCCATTGGTCACATTTACCCTTTCCAGTACAGCAGAGATGACAGCCTCAATGGCACTGCCTTTACCTTCGCTTAGTATTGGCTGCATCAGCAGAAGGGATATCATAGAGTCGCGACCGAAATATGTGAGAAACCGCCATGCACCAGCCAGCAATTTTTCAGAGTACGAGAGAAATGAGAGAGACTTTGTCTGATTCGGTGTGTGAGTCGTCAGATTGTAGGCATTTGAACGCAGCACCTCAGTCTGGTTCAATTGCGTGAGTTGTGGGTAGTTAAAAGAGACAGAAAAGTTATAAGTGCCAGGTTCAAAGTATAGAATGCCATTTTTCAAGCTTATAGCTGAAGTTTTATCGTGGGGACTGAAGGTTATATTGGTCGATGTGATGTTATCAAGCCACAGTCTTGACAGGTGAGCATTTCCTTCCTGGCCTAAGTTAATTTTGATCCCCTCTTGGACAGTAGAAACGAGAATTGAGGGTCCCTCTGTGAAATCTCGGATCGTCCTGATGCTGCCCAAAATGGCCAGGCTCAGGTACGCAGAAGAGTTAATGTTAAGTAGCGTTTGTACCCCTACAGTAGGACTGTTGGTCGAGACAGCACTGGACGGTTCGTATATCCCATGAAGAGGAAAGTTTCCAGTGCCGTTCACTAGCCTGATTGCCAGAGATCCATTGACGCCGTTCTTGGGCGCGAAGAATGTCGCAACCCCAGAGTTACCCGCAGGCCACGCTGCAATTAATCTTGGTCCCACAATAGTAAGGTTGCTATCTGACAAAGGACTGGTGACTACAACTTGATTTGCGCCATGGCAGTCAGAGTAGAAATAGTTCTCGTAAGGCAGGTCGCTGAGATGAAGTGTAGTCGCATTTCTCTCGCATTCAGATCCCACCGGACGGTTGACTTTGACGTCGATCGCATCTAGCAGAGGCACTGCCGCAAGCAGTAGGATAGACAAGAGAACGTCTTGAATGGCCATTGTATCTTTATGTCTCATAGCTTCTTGAATATTGATACATGCAGAGCTGAATGCAGGAAGACAGGCCTGCCTCCAATGACGTTTCCAGTCAATTCACAAAAGCGAACCTATACCAGTGGGCCTTCTATAAATCTCTCTGCATGAGGGGGTGGCACTTTGCATCTAAACACTGTACCTAGAGGGTAGTTTCGGTAAGTCGGTACAGGTAGTCAGTGAGAGGTGCGGGGGATCGCTCCTGCGAATGACGTCCATGGCAAGCATGATGATGGACGGTGTTGGTCCCAATGAGTTGCCAGAGGCATTCGTGTTGATGCGCTTCAATGTCAATGCGCAACTACCCAATCATCACTACTTCGCAGCGCAGATTGAGGCTTTGGTCGCATTTCTAGTCCACACTGGTCCATTGCAAGATCCAAGGCTTGGAACACTTCAATCCGCCAACATCTTGGAGAAGGTCGGATTTGTTCGGGAAGTGTTGCGTGTCTCCCTTTTGTGGCGCATAGACGGATCTAATGAAAGATCTCGTGATTGACATCATTCCGGGATTTCATGCTGGCCCCAAGCGTTCTCCACTGCCGCAGGCGTTGGCGTGGAGTTGAAGTGATCAGGAGAGTTCTGGCGTATTATATAACTGGATAATCGGAGCATATCCCAAAACGGGTCACAGCGTTACTTAGCTCAGGCGGCCAAAATACCGTAAATAACCAAAAGGCTGTTTCTTGAATTGATTTCTAACTAATGGAGATCGTATCATGATTATTAGAGCTTCCCTATGACCCATCTTCAAATGACCTTCTTCCATACCTTTCCAAATTTCATGTCATACTGATATCTCCACATGATATTGATATGAAGTTGTTACAGGTAGTGAGAGGTAGATCATCCCCTTGCATATGAGATGTTGCATATTTCGTACCCTGGTAAACACGACATAGCACAAGTGCGCTAGCATACCTACTTGCATCGACAGTGTATGTTCGATATTCTAGCCGTACATTGGACCTCAGCTAGGTTGATGAGCCACTGTCTACGCTCAGGCCGGAACACAGTATGCGCAGTGCATGCGGCGACGTCGTCGTCAGCAAAGTAGTTCATCGCAGAGAACATCCATGTATTGGAGATAAAAGTCTTATAGATCAGCATCTCAAGTTCATGGTGCTACTGAAGGGCGACCGATGAAGCTGATTCTCCTTTAACTGTGTGACCCTATGTATTGATAGCATGACCCAAACCTAACAATGTAGAAGTGACGATTCTCTTAGTCCATCTAGCATCTCGCTGAACAGTGGCACACAACGTTGAGCCTTCAGCAGGGTCTTATCTTCTGTGTGACATCAACTTCGAAGTTACGTTTAGTCTTCTAGAAGTCAAGGCTCGTGGCCTGTCCAAGAATTCCCAACTATATACATGTCTGAGACGAAGTGTGAAGAAGGACGTCCAGCCTGGTTGGATGTTGTGACCTCCCCAACGTTCATAAAGATTGAGCTATGGCACTTTCCTCTTGAATGAACTCGGAACAAAGGCGTTCACCTTTACAGGCACAGACAAGAAGCTGTTGATCGTATCATAAGGATGACGAACTTATATCGTCTCGTCCAGTATGAATGTTCCGCTACGAAATAACACTTCTGTGTTGCCGCTCTACAAACATGATGATATGGCGGGAGATCCCGCAAGCATGACATCTGGGGCAACCTGACCTGAACACCCGTCCACAGCTGCGGCCAAGCGGTCACTTGCTTCAACTGCATATCTGGAGTTTGAGACATCACATATTAAAGCTTGCGACTTGGTTGTTCATGCTGTGAATCTCAGCACCGGGGCGCGAGTTCAATCGTTCTCTGCTCTTCTTTTCGGCCCCCTCGACATGCCTTGAAGCAGGAGACGATCCGCCCACCCGCCCTATCCTACCACCGTCCCGTTCGAGTCCACAACACTCACTCGATCTAGCCTTCTAGAACATCAGCTTCCACACKRCMMTKGNCKCSRCNYTAGCTACCTGCCGGTTGGTACTACGGCGGCTTTCTTGGAACAGAGCAGAGACACCCCGACGGTCATTGCTATTCTCTTCGTCACTGGTTTTGTCTTCGTCCTTGTCGCGGCCCGATTATCCGCCCGTCAATTCATCGTCAAAGATGTCGGGCTCGACGATGCTCTAGCGCTGTTAAGTCTGGTAGGACTCCAATTACAATGTAGCATCCAGATGGCAAGAGTGCAGTGTTAACGTGATATCAAACAGGTTCCATATGCAGCTTTTGTCGCATTGTGTATCGTATTGATCCACCTTGGTTCGGGCCGACATTTCTTGTATATACAATACTTCCTCAGCAATGACCAGCAAAATGTGACAGAAGTGCTCGATTTTGCAGCGCACATCATATACACGACGACCTTACTACTCTGCCGTCTGTCTGGTCTGGCTTTCTATCGGAGGATATCAAGTCGTGCAGTGATTTTGGTCAGGCCTATTCACGCCGCAGCTATCTTCCTCGTTGCAGCATACCTACCGCAACTCTTCCTTATTGTGTTCCATTGCCTTCCAGCAACTGGATACTGGCCTTATTTCTTCCAACCAGAGGCAGATCGATATAAATGTCTGCAATGGGGAACAGTCTACGTCACAAACAGTGTCATTTCGCTAGTCAGCGACTTGATCCTGTTGACGATCCCAGCCGTAATGATTAATTCTCTTCGCATCAGCAACTCGCGGAAGTTCAAGCTGTCTCTGGTCCTTATGCCCGGTCTAATCGTCATCGCTATCTCCTTGACCCGCTTGTACCTCGTGGTGGTGGGCCAGTGGGAGGCTGATGAATCCTGGAGCTACGATGCCTTGCTCGCCATCGAAGTATCTGAGATAGGCACAACCATCATCGCCCTGTCGGTACCCGCCCTGAAGCCATTCTTCAAGAACTTGTTTGGGTTTTTTGATGGAACGCTTGGCTCAAAAAGCAGCCGGAAAAGGGCTAAGAACAGCGGTCAGGAAGGCTGGCACTCTCACCATGAAGACGCTGTCAGCTTGCACCGGACGCCAAAGTCTCAGCGAAGGAGACTACCGAGCGATCCAGTAATGTACGGCGATACTCTCTCAGCAGAAGAGTTGGTAAGAAGCGTGCCAACGACTCCCAAGCGGGAACTGGATCGTCAATGGGAAGGCGAAGGCAACTGTCCCGCCCAGATCACTTACGAATCTCTTGAGCGCGAACCGAGCATTCAAACTGACACATCTGGACGACCAATGATACACAGAAAAGTCGAAGTCTCTGTCGTGTCTAGCTAAAACTAATAGGGATTTTGGAGACTAATCCATATCATGAGCCGCCATTGCCACCTCCAAGTCATAGTCCTCAGCGAAGCGTAACCATATTTTTTAAATGTAATATTTGTTGAACCTCATACCGAGCTTCAAGTGCTCGAATTGTCTTGACGTAGGTTCCAAAAGTAGGCTGTTGATGGGAGAGGACAAGCTCGTGATGCCGAACATTCGCAGAACGGGAACAACAAGAGAAGCCATAAAGCAAGCCTGAGTCTGTGGTGTCCAGCACTTCGTTTGGCGAATGCCAGGCTACTTGTGCTGTGATCGCCCTCACACCTGACCATGAATCCGCCTACCTTACTGAGGATTCAGTGCAGTAGGCTTGGCGTCTTGTAAGTCCTCTGTCTCGATGTATATGGTAGGTTGGCTTTAACATTTGGATGACAGACCGTGGCAGCTGGTCCTTTGGGTTGGGTTGCAATGGTGCGGAAAGAAACAAGTTCACCCAACGGCGAGATAAGCGTATGCTCGATGGGCGTCATGCGTCTGTATGAATCAGTCTGGGGTGTTATCATTGTTCTATGTTCCAAATCCTCAAGTAAGCCATTGGACTGTACAGATCATATAACCGATGCTATTAGTAGAAACATAACATAACAAATGTGAAGGCATTCTGATCGATAAAAGTCAGACCAATGTCGTTTTGCACTGACGGATAAAGCAGATCTTGTACCTGAATGGCTTAGACATCCATTGGCATGGGTCAGTACTGTACTCTTATATGTAGAGTTTAGTCCATGGAGAACTCAACCAGGATTTTCGTAGAGAAGTAATCTACAGCAGGGATGCAAGGTCAGAACAGTACCGGCAGATGCTGAACATTTACTTAGCAAAACGCGAAAGCTAAAAAGCGTCGCCAAGACCTTACTATCAAGTCTTCTCTAGTCTGATGCTATGCACAGCATGAGCATAATTTTTAAGGTGTTGTATTCCTTACAGCGTTGTAGACTATCGGCGGTAATATGGATGTGGGCATCTAATTTCTCTAAGATGCTCGACAGGATAGAGGTAGTTCTTTATGTAGTTCTATAGTTTCTGTTCACGATAAAAGAGCCGCGTACGATCTTTGAACGATAAGCGTTTGTCGTCCCCAACATAGAACAGACACTGAAGCTTGTGACACTTAACAGAAACTTCTTCGTGACTAGGCTCATTAGGTCTAGCTGTTGCTCCACCGGTTGTAGGTGGTGTAAAACGAGACTTATTTACCCTCTTCTCTTCTCGGATGTATAATCGGGAAAGGGCATCGATAATAGCTGCTCTTTAGGTTAGTGACTTCTCCCTAATGTCCTTAGTATTACTTGTTAAGTTCGCTAAAAATACTCTCTCGGGTATATAATGGCGTAAGCTTTCTTCCTCGACGTCTACAACAGGGCGTGGGATGACATCGTGAAGTTGTGACTTAATCACTGCGAGGCTTTTGGCCTCGCAGTAAGCTTAACGCTAATCTAATTGCTATTGAGTCTGAAGTCGCTATCTTAAAGCATGATGAGCTTTCCGGGCCTACGTATACTTCTGGTATAGCTGATCGTCTTCTAGAGCGCTCATAATCGTACCGTATACATCCTCAACGGCCAAGGTAGCGGCCTTAAAGACCGTAGTTGCTTCAATTATTTTAGGTAGGTTGTCGATGCATTCAATATCCTCTAACAAAAGCGGACGGTTGGATCTTAGGTCCGCCGCCATCCCTATACTGTTAGCCTTTCGGATAATGCCTTCCTCGCCTCGTCGCCCTTTGATTGTAGTAATCACGTCGATATGAATGTGTTGGTCTAAGTAGTGCGCCCTATATGTACGGCTATCTAGATGACTAGATATCTGATTGCGTCCCTCCTCTGAACCTATACCATCGACAGCATTTAGCACTATACGACGTAGGCAGTACTAGGTCAAGGGTTCTTTAAAGCTACAAATATTCCGCCCAAGGTTCGAGAGTTGTTTTAGTGTTGCCCTACTACTAAGTTCTGGAGCCTTAAGGTCGGGTGTCTTCCGCATAACCGGAATATCGAAGATGTCACTACACCACGGAAACTGTATAGAGTCTTCGCCGTCTAGAACCTGTATCTTAAAAAAGTCTGTGGCGTACGAGATCCCTCTAGTAAACTTTGTCTTAAAGAGTAAGGGTGAGCAGATGCGATACTGGGCATGTCAACGCATCGTCCTAGTCGGGCCATTGAAAAGTCTTACTACACCGCTAGTCACCCTGTCCTATAAGTAGAGATGAAGTAGACTGACCGTTGTGCGCTTCGCGTCTCGCCCTTAAAATGACGGAACCTTGACTAGACTAGATAACGGACTCCTCTATTAGTACGTATAGCGCACAATTGTATATCCCGATAGCAAAGCTTAGAGACAGTAGTCTCTATGCTTAAATCCTTACCGCTCTCCTCGCTAGTATCGTCTTTAGCCTTGTACTTAGGTGATCGCTGCTTCGTACTAGCATCTTGTCTTGTGATGCGAGTGCGTGTCGTGGAACTCGGTCGTAGGCCGCTACTAGCATACTGTATATAATTATCAAGAATGCTTGCTAGACTCGTTACCTCTTATTCTTATATCTGGCCGTATCTTTTACGTAATAGAAGTGAATCATATTGACAAAGTCTGCCCTAGATAGGACTGGTTTTGGTCGTGGCGAGGTCTCTCCTTTACCGTGACGGTGATGGTCGATGAACTAGAAATGAATTAGGATGACCCGAAACAAATATATAACCGAGGCCCCTCACATTGTTCACGTCTATCACCCGGTCCCTATCGAGGTCATTCCCGGTTAAGTCCTTGTATCGTATTTTAAGAATCCGGAAATACTGCTTAAGGGTGCTAGCTTGCTAAGGTTCCCGCTTAGTATTATCCACTAACTATTAAAAGAAACTCTTTAGTTCAGATGTGTCGGCGTTACGGAGGGTGTCGTCGCTGTCTTCGTGCAGCTGCTGTGCACAATAACTGTGAGCCGTAAGCGGCGTCCACACGACAGCTAGGGTTCGACCTGAGCCTACCTCTGCCACCAGCCGCTGATACCGTTAAGAGCAGACACCGTTGATGCCGCATTAGGCTTCTTATGACGGCCATGTTGTTCCATACTACTCTTGAAGGCGGCGTAGTCTCTCTTCATCCTGTGTGAGTGTAGTGATGGCGCAGTGGGCTTTTTCAGGGCCAGATGGGTTGCTGCTGTGAGGAATTAAAGTCAATGCCGTCGGGGGGAGAACGCTTCTTATATATGCGTCGCGATTACATGGCAGACAGTGCATGTGCACGCCATAGATATCTGATTTCATCACCAGCGCCCCACTGGAGCGTCTCTGATGCACCGAGGGGTCAGTATTCCGGAGAATACGTGCAGGGCTTGTAGGGCAAGTTTAGGCGGGGTTTATGCATTTTATGCAGTGTCATTTGAAGCCGCTTTAGGCGGCATCTCCTGCCGTTTCTGGCTGCACATTCACCATCAGTCAGTACACAATATAAGCCGGTATGACTACTACTAGAGGTTACGCTCGGTTCTTATTAAACAAGTCTGCTTTAAAGGGTACTAAGTTTGGCATCCCGTAGCTGTTATTTTGGTAGTATACTAGCCTAGAAAAATTAGAGGACCTCTTATAGATAGGGGCTATAATTAAGGTTGCCGGCCCGACTGTCATCAACAGTACGGAGCTTCCTCACTGGCAGACCATCGTCAGCCCTGACGGATAGAATTGGTCAGTGACCCCTTCATCAAGTATGCAACGCCAGTCGCGTCTAGAAACGGCGTGGGCAAGCGTTATTAATGGCGAGATGTTCCGTACCGCGATGCTGAGCTTACATGTCGTATTCAGGCGGAACGTACGGGTGTGTCATCCTATAATGATGCAGTAAATTGAGGTGAGCGCCGGTGGGCGCAACCAAACACTCCGAAGATCAAGAGTGCGTGTCGTTGTCAGTTTAGGAAGGCAAACATAATGGAGAGCATGATTGCTGTGAGCCCATTTGTCCGAGGCTTACGTACAACGAAATAGCCCGAATCGGACTTCAACGCAGCTGGTGGTAGCAGTTGCGAAATGAGTTGGCTCGAAAGTTCGTCTGGATGAACAGTACGGCTACTATCAAATCAATCCACAACAGCCCACGCTTAGAATGCTACAAGTCCAAAGTGAATTACAAGGCTCTAATATGACAAAGTATTTATCCTGCAATCCAAGGACACGCTCGTTCATCCGTCACCCTCAGGTTTAGAGGCTCTCCCTGGACCACTGGCTTCTAGCTCTGATGCGCTTGCCAAAAAGGTAGAGTAGAAAAGGAATGGGGATGAGTATAGCCGAAACGAAGCCAAAAACACTCAAACCCCAACCAATACCAATTCCATGTAGCTCATAGTTCATGAACAATGGGAAAGCGCCTGCGAGAACACTTCGTAAGAAGGTGTTGGCTGCGATGGCAGACGCAGACGTACGTTGGAAAGTGTCGATAAGATAATTCAGTGCCGCCTGGAAAATCATGAAGAAACCCCAGCCGATAAGGACAGCAGCGACACAAGGAACTATCCAGAAGATAGATCTGTTGGCCGTCCATGCTAGCATGAAAATACCACCGGTAAGCATCGGCCCGCCAAGCATCATTGGGTAAAGACGGGCCTCAGGAACAGGCTTCCCATTCCCCTGGGCTTTAAATTTGGCAAGGTAAAGCCTTTGGTTGCCAATGTTGAAAACGCAGCCGATAATAATGCCGATAAGTAGGGCGAGGAAAGGTAGGCCACCGACGACCATATTCCACCCACGCTCTTCCTGAAAGATAACGGGAAATGCAGCTAGGCAACCGTAGATTAGACCATAAACGAAGCTTGCATAGAAGGCCATCATAAAACAAATAGGTGTGCTAAGGAGTTGGAATGGACGGATCAGATATTTGTTTCCTAGTTCCTTAATAGAAACATCCCATTCTTCGTGCCGAGCATGTAGAGCCCAGTTTCCGGATTCGTGACGCAAACGGCGGGCTTTAGCGACAAGGAGAGAAGGGCCATAGGTTTCATCCAGGATCACAATGTCCATAAGGAGAATGGACATTTGCATAATGCCAGTAAGATATTGCGTCCAGCGCCAGCGAAGATATGATTGACAGATGGCGCCGCCAATTAGAGGACCTATCGTCGGGCCTCCGACGACAGCCATAGCATAAGCCGCGATTGCGAGACCGCGGACTTCTGCCTTGAACATGTCACCAAGAACACCACCTAAAGACAGAATAAGCAACTTAAATTGCAAGAAGAATGTCGACAGACAGTGGACTCACCTGTATTTGTGATAGGAGCTGAGCCAAAGAAACCGACAAAGAACCTGCAGATCATAAGGGTCTGGATATCTTTAGCGGCAGCTGCACCAAAAGAGAAACACCCGGCGAAAAAAACCGGCGTTAAGACTGCGAGTTTTCTTCCGTACAGCTCACTTAGTGGTCCCCAGACGATTGGACCAAGGCCGAAACCGAATATGAGAAGCGCTGTGCTAAGACTGCCCACTTCGTCGATGACGTGAAAATCATTCGATAACTGCGCGGTGCCTGGTGATAGCACAGCACTAGCAAAAGAAGAGGTCATGGTGGTCAGTCCGTATAGCAATGTCGTAATGATCTTCTTTTTCAAAGGCCAATTAAGCGGGCGGTAAGGATCGTCATCGCCGTCAAAAGTTACAATCACATCCACGTCAGTTTTGTCGTGTGTGAGAGGGTGTGTAAAGGTAGGACGTCGTTGAGAACGAATAGTAGCGAGGACAGTCTCTACTTGCGAGGTCACTCTGTCGAGGTTGGATGGCGTGTGTGTGAGGGTCCGGTTGGTGGTTGGTCTCCTGAGGCTTGCAGGGCCTTCTGTATGGCGCCAGGAGAACTCGCTGCTAGATGAGGACGAATCGCGCGATTCACGGCGAGGCCTATCCTCGTTTTTCTCCAAGTCGGGGGTCGTCTCGGAATTGACGTCTGTTATGTCTGGCATTTTACGATGCCCAGGACTGTCTGATAGGAGGGCGTTTGGAGCGAGTTCTGAAATTCGATTTGGTAATCAGCAATCTTTTATATCGAAGACTTGGCGATAACGCTCCCTGTATTGGTGTGGTACTTGTTGATATTATTGTGTTGTACTGATTGATTGATTGAATGAAAATGAGAACAAGGATGAGGCTGGCAGGTCTAATTGTATTGCCATTGAGTCCTCCTTGATGTCATTCTCGCCACACGGACACGCACATATTAAAGTCCACATGGTGGTTTACCTGGCCGACAACCATCCGAAGTATGGAGAATAGCAATCTAAATTCCATGGGTATTTTTTAAATTGAGGCTCTTTCGCCGGGGCGAGATCGCAACCAAATAGATACCCGTAACGTCGATTGAGCTTACTAAAGCTAAAGTCCGCACTAAAAGCGTCACGGATCGTCCGGCTTAGTTCAGGTTCTGCCTTTGACCCTCCGACCTCGTCGCGGCGCTTTGAGAAAGTGATATGCGATTGTCACTGCGATGAATGTTGAGGATGCGTTAGGACCAGCCCCATCTCCATCATCATCATCATCATCATCATTATCATTATCAAGTCTAGACAGAGTCCAAAGAGTCTTCTGCGCGTACATTTACTGTTATTCCGCTTTGCATCGCTCAACAACACTACGACTTGGAGTCAACAAAAAGCAGATGACGAAAAGCTAGAAGAAAGAATGCCGTGGATTACAGCAGCAGCCTTGTTGCTGATGTATGTGCAAATTTTGGGGATAAGTCAACGAACATACCTTCCGCAATGACACTAGATGGCATGGCGCAGATCAAGAAGTTGTGAACATGAAGTGTTCAGCTTGATGATTTCAGACAGAATACCGGCGCGCTTGAGCCCGTCTAAACTCCGCAGATTCGCGACCTCGGGGAGGTACCTAGGTACCTCCCCGAGGTTTTCACTTTGGTTGTCGCTGGTGCGGAGGTAGGGAAGGTTGCCCGAAATTTTGGAGACAGCCTCACCAAATGGCCAGGTAGGTGTCCTCTTGCGATCCATGTCGCTCCATGTCGCCAGAATAAGGTGTTTTGGTTGATTCTGCGTCCTCCTCAGAAGTTGTCGTTCTGGAAAGTGGTCTCGGCGCAGATTCTGAGGTAGTGTCGCTCTGGAAGGTGGTTTCGGAGCCAGTTCTAAGGTGGTATTGCTCCGAAAGGTGGTCCTGGAGCCAAGCGACAAGAGGGAAAAGAGGGAGCAAGAACTAAGAAGTAGGCCCTATCAGGGCCTACCATGTTACATAGTCACAGACTTAAATAGTACGATAAACGGAGAAAACAAACAGACAAACAAACAGTGATGTAGATGGCGCAGTCAACAGTGGCAATATCTCTATCGTACACCCTGCTGTTTCCACCTGCCTCGACTAATTCTGCAAACCAGTGGAAGGTCCTCAAGGGAGTCTTACTGTGCCCTCTAGTTTCATAGCCATGTATACATTATGTTTAGTATCGGGATTTGATTTTGACTCTGGACGAATCAAGCAGAGAGAGTGTGTAACGACACGGGACTGTAAAGTAATGGCATTATGCGCCATCAGCGAGGTTGTGCACAACATCTGTCACACTTAGGACTCACAACTATAAGGAGCAGCGTATGGGTGACTCCAAGTTTTCCGAAAGCCAACGGAGACAAGATCCCATTGATGTGGCCTACAGTATTATGTTGTATGGACGTGTAAGAGCAGGGTTGGATTGACATACGGCCGCGGAGACATGGCTATTACCCCTGGTCCGCGTAGATTCTCCAGAAGTCAGCGCATATGCCCGCCAAGGTTTGGCGATTCTACGCGGACCAGGGGTAATATTGTTGGCGCGATGTTCGGTCTCAGCCACATCCTGCAGATCTCTACCTGGAGGGGTTCAAATGCGGAACTGTCCCAGCTTCCATTGGCAATGAAGCGACCTTGATTCTCTGGGTAGGTATACATACTGCATTAAGCTGGGGCTGGAATGTTGTTATGCCATCTTGACCTGCGTGGCCAACGCTCCATTCCATACCAGCCTCACAGGATGAAATCCGGAATTGACAGGAAAAGGCATTTGACATACTGTAAGGCAGCGAAGGAACCAAGAGCCATTGGCAGTGAATCTATTACGAGAGAATAAGTTGGCAAGCCATTGATTGGAACCTGAAGATCGCCCCTGAAGTCACTCCCTACTGATGCACAGGAGAGAACCGGCAATAATCCCCATTCTTTGCCCCAGGAAATCTTACCGCAATCATCGTAGCCGATTGGAGACGGACAGCCTCACCATCCCTCACCTCTGCTGCAGTACTGCCTGTATTTGACAGTCTATACCTTTCACGCCTCAGCTTCTCTTCAGAGAATCATCCTTGTCCCCATTTATTGTCCGCATTGTTTCATCCCTGCTCCATTGATTTCCTGCCCACAATTGCCAGCGCATTTCGTTGCTTGGCTCGCTATACTCCTGTTGAGTTACTACTGAGCATCACACTGTACGGGAGCAGCTGTAACCTGTCCGCGTCCGCGTCAGCTAGGGGCAACGCCCAGATCCCAATTCCTGTCCAGACCTTCTCCTCCTCCAGCCTTGTTCTGTCTCTTTTCTTCTACTATCGTCACTACAATTCCTATCGCAACCGCTCTGCAATCTCTACAGGCACGTGTTCACCATGAAGCTGCGGCGCGGCGTCCCTCTCCTCTTGCTGCTCGCTCCATCTCTCGCCAGTGCTAAGACGCTTGTCAAGCGAGATGTGGCCAGCAGCAAGGAGATCCTATCGAATGACGAGATCGTCTCCCTGAATCGCGCCAAGTCAGGCACTCCATCATCCGGCGCAGCCGGCGGCAACACCGCAGACACATTAGTCTCTGGCAAGACAGTGCAGGACTCTACATTAGATAAGACAAAGAACACGCAATCGACACGACCTCTCACCGTCGGAACCGAAGCTGCGCCAGTAGATGGACTTGATGGCAAACCACATGCTGGACCTTTCGTCGATACCACGCCAGAAGGGAAAGAAGAGAAGAAGCTCGCCGCAACTGCTTCCGAGGCTGCTTTAGTGGATCCCCAACCCACAGCTTTGTCAAGATTGGAAACTGAATATGGAGCAGTCCCTGAGAAGAATGATGGCGTGATGAATGATGATGCAAGGCAGGTTCCAAGAAAAGGCACTACAGGCACAGAGGGTGGAGTCAGTGAGCGGGAAAAGGAGCGCAAGCTCAAAGGAGATACTGAAACCAAACCGAAGGGCCCCGACGAAGCGCGCCCACTGCCACATGATGAGCAAGAACGATTAGAGGCCGATCAAATAAAGAAGACTGGGTCAGCCTCGGGGAGCTCATCTTCAGAAGACGGCAAACTTGCCGATGAGAAATCAAACAAGGCTGGCACGGGAAATGTCGCCCCAGGAGCCTTTGGCATTGAAAAGCCTACTGATCTACCAGAGAAGCCTCACAACATCCCTCATCCAGAGCCAAAAACGCCTTCATCCCCTGACTCTGATCTCAAGAACGCCGACGGTCCACCTGTTGGCAATAGTGGTACTGGTGCTGGAAGCAGCAGCGGCTGGCTGCAGGAAACCTTGCCATACACCGAAGGGAAACCTAAACCGAAGACAGCTGGAGGTGCCGCAGCCGCTCACGAGAACACCTACGGCGAATTCTTCCACTCCTTTGTGCTTTCTTTCACTATGATTATCTTTTCCGAGATTGGCGACAAGACCTTCCTGGTGGCTGCGCTCATGGCGATGCGCCATGACAGAATCCTCGTCTTCTCAGCAGCCCTTTCAGCTCTAGCCGCCATGACCATCCTCTCCGCCCTGCTCGGCCATGCAGTACCAACACTTTTACCGAAAAGATTCACCACTTTCGCTGCTGCCCTGCTGTTCCTCGTATTCGGCGCGAAGATGCTGAAGGAGGGACTGGATATGCCGGCGGATTCCGGTGTTGGCGAGGAAATGAGGGAGGTAGAAGCCGAGTTGGAAGAGAAGGAACACTCTATGGCAAGGCGTAGCTCACGAGCTTCACCCTACAACCTCGAAGCTGGAAAAGCTTCACGATCGCCCTCTCCAAAGAGAGCAGGTGAGACATCCGGCCGTGTGAGTGGTCTGACGAATCTTCTGAGCTTAGTCCTTAGCCCTGCTTGGGTGCAGACTTTTGTCATGACCTTCCTCGGCGAATGGGGCGACCGCTCGCAGATTGCTACCATTGCAATGGCAGCTGGACAGGACTACTGGTGGGTCACCATCGGAGCCATAGTAGGCCACGCCTGTTGTACTGGATTGGCAGTCATCGGAGGACGAGCACTGGCAGGCAGAGTCAGTATGAGAGCTGGTAAGTGGCTTTGCACCCACTGTGATGTGTTTAAATTTGAACTGACATGACCTCCAGTTACTATTGGTGGTGCGGTTGCCTTCCTCGTCTTTGGCATCATCTATATTTACGAGTGCATCGTTGAGGCGTAAACTCGACCCTTATCATTCGATCAAGTTGTTGCACTCCTGTCACCTATCGCCAAGCTGACGGACGATGTGTCATTTCTGATACCGCCTTTACGTATCAGTTTGTATTACCACCCGCTTTAGACTTCTTCAACTCTTTAAAGAGTTCTACTTCAATAAACCTGTGCCAACGAGCGCTTGTACAGGTTTTGAGACCGCGATAACCTGCAGCAAAGCCTCGTACGATCGACGGTTGTGATGGGCTCCGCGTCTACGCGAACAATAACGCTTTCCAACAAAGAGAGTGATCCCCAAGGGTACTGGGGAGAAATCAAGTACTTGACATGGCGTTGATGGGCGTCGAGGGCAGCAGCAGTTGCATTCAGTTGCCTATTGTTGTTGGTATCGCAGGGTGACCATGGGCTTTGCCGGATAAGGGGGAAATGTTCGATCATGTGTAAGAGGGGAATGGAAAAGTAAAACCATTAGAAACTATCCTGTAATGAGATGCTCTTTTGCTTGTACCTCCGGAGGTATGTGAAGATCACAGTTGTTGAAGTCTTCGGTTGCAGAGTTATTAAGATTTAATTAACCGAATTGAAGGTCTCGCGATCAAACTATTAATATGCAACACTGATAATGCGTGACTAGTGGTACCTTTATAGATTTCTGTATCGTTGACATGTCTTTGTAGTCTTAGGAAAGTTATGTAGTATGTACAGTTTCGGTGGGCAGCCTCTCCGAGCAATCCACTGTCCGTTGGGGATGAACTAAAAATCAAGAGGTGGCGTCCGTCTTTTGAGATGCTCAGCCAAACTTTGACGTACACTCGAAGCAGACTTGCTAGCTCTATGCGCTCTCAATCGCAGAGGTGCGTTTCACGAAGCCTTGTACAGGCTGTTCCCTCGGGACTCTGTTCTCTCTCAGCTGTGCCAGCTTCTCCTCCTCAAGATCCAGGTTGTGTTGCTTGTGCTTGGCAATCAGGGCGCTCATGTCTGTGGTTCCCTGGCCAGCGGCAACATTGATCGGCGAGCTACCGTTGACAATCCTAGAAGTTGTTCAATATCTGTCAGCATTTCTGCATCATTTATTCCAAGACTGTGTCGGACTGTGCCACATGTCCCTTTCTGCTAATGTCTGCCATTGAGCACACTCCTGCCCCCAACAATGCGACGAGTGGCCCAATAACCATATAGGGGATCATGATTGGACATCAAATCGGCTGTGAAACGTACTCAGGAAATCGGTGTGTGGGTGCTTTGGGATTCCTGTTGCTCTCGTTGAGGAACAGGGTCCTGTCCGCGCCGGCCTGCTCGACGAACTGGGTGTGGATATCGTTACGGTCGCGGAAAGTTCGGTTGAGGTCTTCGTACTTGTCGAAGATGTAGCGGGACACGGCCGAGCCCTCGACGCCGGAGTTGGAGAGCTTGAAGAGGGCGACGGTGATTGGCAAGCTGGCGAGTGCGATGTAGAAGCCACGCTGTTNGGGGGGAAATCGCAATACATGTTAGACAGATGGAATTGGAGGCTTTGGGCCTACTCTCGCCATGCGCATAGGGAGGGACGTACACCGAAAGACTCGTTGGCCGGCTCGCTGTGGTGGTGGTCATGCGCAGAGTCCGATGCTAGGCGGCGTGGCTGCTGGTTCTGCGCTCGCAGCGTCGCCGGTCGTGCGCACCGCGTGGTTCGCGCGGCGGTTCTGGAAACGGACTGCATCGTGGCCGACTGAGGACGGTAAGGGTGGAGTGGAGAGGTCAATGGCGAGACAAGGCGGCGGTTCAGATTGCTTGCTGCCACTGCTACTCGCTCGAGTGAGGTTCAGCGGAGGGAGCATTGGCACGGGCCAGCATTGGACCTTTTCGGCCTGAGGCAGAGAATAATTCTTGGCACATCGCTTTCCTGTGCTCTCCGCTACGCTTACCACCAGGTAGGTTGGGAGGTTGGCTGGTTGGCTGGTTGGCTGGATGGCATGGCTCGATATCGGTCTCTTGACCATCATTCGTACAGTAATGTTCAGTAAGAGACGACAGTTCTGTTCGCACATTCAAGAGTGCCTCCTGACATTCATTACTGTGATCAGACTCTACCTCCAGTGATCGTACATACAAATATAAATCTGCTACATGCATGACATGCAAGATTGCCTATGGCTCCCTTTTCACACCAGCTTCTAGTTCTTCTAACCTCCCAGGTCTCCATCTCTTCAGGACCTTTGCAGCTTCTGTCCGTGACTCCTCAATCTCTGTCCACATCTCCTCGGCACAATCAATTGCCATCACCCTCACTGGAGGTCTCAACATTATCAAGTAGAGCAAACATTGACATGCCAACTGTACTCTTTCTGGATCTTGTGCGAGTTTCTTTAACCGAGCCATCATCTCCTTGTCAAGTGCTGGAACTTCCGAAAACAACCTGATGAGAGATCGGGTATCTTTAGTGTCGATGTAGGGGAGCAGACCGTCGAGAAGTCTGATTGTGTAGGTATGGTAGTTCGGCAGGGCCTCTGTCATATCGGTGGTTGTATCCAAGTGTGGTAAATGTGTCTTTGCGTACAATGAGTCTGAATACCACTCTTCGTTAAGCCAGGCCACAGCAACGTCTATTCGACGACGCCAATCTTCCATTATGTAGTGGATGAGCGCTTCACGGATGCCAGTGGAGAGTGTGAAAGCCCTGCCATTCTTTTTCGCGACAGTGCTGTGACCACTCTCGGGCTTTATTGTGTTCGGATCAGCCAGCAGCTCGAGATTTGTCCGAGTTGCCAGTCTTGTAATTAGTGTGATCCAGCCGTCTCGATCGGAATTAGCAATGGATGAGAAATCGTTGAAGCCTCTTCTTTCATTCATCTTTTTGCCACCCTTGGTCCTGAAGTCTTTGTCGCGTTCTCCAAGAGTTCCAAACACTCGCAATAGTGTAGCACGGGTGTATTCGTCCTGCTCTTGTTGGCTGAGAGGTGCAGGAGCGGGTAAATCAAACGTCCCTATCGCAACATCTTGAGCCACTTCGTCAGGCGGCGACTGCTGTATATCGCTCAAGACCTGTTCATGGTCGCCATCGAAAGTCAGGGTGGGGTCATAGTCATCTTCGTCTTCTTGCCCGATTGCCTCCTTGGCAGCTTCTGGGGCGGAGAGTGGCGGCCGTTTCGATAGATCCAGGACGCGTGCTCGGATTGCATTTATTGAATCATTGAGCCTGGCCGGGTCCGTTGAAGCTAGCAATGCCTGTACGAGCTGTGCAGTTGCTGGGGCAGGAAGCACCTCTGCATGGAAACTTGTGACGCGAGGGTCCTGAGTTAGAGTGAAAAGCTGAGCAATAGTAGCTGGCCCAGGTGGTAACGGCGGATATTGTCGTGTCTGGTGATTGGAGCCAGCCTGTGGAACTGTGCTTGCCTCGACTTTCATCCTTTTTACTTCATCCAATCCATCCACTGGCTCATCTGGTGCGGCTCTTTTGAGTTGGTTGGCGTTTTCTGTGAAAGCCTCCATCAAGCCATGTCGAAGCCTTTCCACGTGCTGCTGCATCCTCCCTGCTAGTACGTGGGTCTGATTTCTCTTCAGTACATACATCAAGAAGCTCATGATTGTTCTTGTCATGCTCCTCACGGCGACCTTGTCTCTCGCACTACGGCTTCCTGTCTGAGCCAATTTCAATGGGTTGAATGTCATGGCGGACGATAGAATCTTGTTGCTGACGCTCGGCCGCCTCTGAACCAAGCTAGCCATCGAATTGATGGTAGCTGTGACGATCAACGGGTCGGTACTATAGTCCTGCAGCGTGCCGAGTAATCTGTCCAACAGCCCGCTAGCCTCTGCTTCCAAATGACTGGATGGAATGACAGGATGATCGCGGCCAACAAGCGCAAGTGATATCTCATTTTGCTCCTGTCTCCTGGGATCTGATATCAACCCTGGCGTCTGTACTTGGACGACACGAGCGACAAATTTGATGCAGCATATCCTCACTCCAGCAGGCGCAGTATCCATCCTTTTTAAGATTGAGCTCTTGATCACTGCCATCTTTGACCATGTATCTTTGTCATTTGGTTTGTTGACCGTGTGCCTGAAGATGAGCGGGTAGATGCTGGCAACACATTGTACAGTACTTTTCACGACATTGGCATCCTCCTCTTCGCCAAGGTCATCCTTCCTACAGATGTATCCCTTTAATGTGTCCAAAACCCCAACAGCGATCGCCTCTTTCTTGTCTGACAACAGGACGGGAGACGCGAACGTCTCCGCAAGGAAATCAGCACCCCATCGCCGCAATTCTACATGCGCACCGGGGCCTATCACATGCAAGACTCCAGGGACGACTTGAGGATAGATTGCAGGATCTCTCAGGCATATGTCGCGGGCACTGTTGAGCTGTTTGATCACTTCCGTAGGGGAGGTCATGTTGGCTGCGACACGAAAGGCAGAGACGGGCGGACCAGGCGCTCTTATAATGCGAATCGCCCYTTTTTTTACAGCACGACGGAGTGTCTTGATGGAGGGAGAAACGATCAGGTGCAGAGGGGAGGGCTATCTATAGAGTCGTGGTATCCTTCTGCCGCTCTCGCTGCTTCATTGCACGCAATGCACTGTGACGTTTGGTTGTGGGTAGTTCCCTGGGATGTAGTTGTTTCTGGCGGTGAATTTGCAAAGCTCGCGTCGTGGATTCTCACGGTCGGTGATCAACGTCTGTACATTCGTAAGGTCGGCGATATCGCAAGAGGGTTGTAGTTGTTAGGTACTGTGGTTAAGGTGATGTCTCCAATCATAGAGCACTAGACAAGCCCTTTCACGCGACCTCGCGAAGTACGGAGGAGCCAGAACCCAAATCGGCTTGGCGAGATTATGTCATCATTCAAGATCCTCCATACAGACCTCCAACTGCATCCGCTCCTCAGTATGTAGGTAGCATATATCCCATCGCGAAAGCAGTATCCGTCACAATGGTTTTGGGAAGGTGTGTCTACATCCAGATCTTCTGAATCTCTACCAAACTCACATATCAAATAGAATACCGCAGTCCTCCTACTACGACAAGCACTCCCGCCCCACGGCCGCTCTCTACCGAGCGAGGCAACCGTACCTGGTGAAGAATGCGCTCACAGGCCTAGGCATATTCACCTTTGTCGGACTCGTCTGTATGTCGCATTGGAGCGAGACTTCCGGGCTATGAGGCCGAAGTTGGTTCGGAAACGGAAACAGAATGTACTGACGGACCTGGACAGACACATGGACAATCCGAGCCATAGGGCAGGACGACTTTTCCGATGTACCAATGCCTGATGCTCCTGCGCAGCCTGCTCATGCCCCAAACGCGACGACAGTTACGAGTGCTGGGAGCAAGTGAGCGAGTCACAAAAGGTCGGGATCGGCTCTTGATTGGAGGCTCAAGTAAGAAGATGTGTTGATAATCGAGTTGGACAAACGGTGTGGCCGGCGTTATGGGGATCACACTCTACCTCGCAGACCTGATGCGCTCTGATGATGCCGAACGTTGCTCTTATGGCAAATTGGAGCTGGGCGCTGCTATGTAAGATAGATAGGTGCCTGTTTGGCATCTGGTTGATACGCTGGACCCTTGGCACGGCGACGTGCTTTGGTTCATCCTAAGAAACATCCCCCATGCTTGTACATCTGGGGTGCTCTACGTCTATTGAGACCATTCACGGTGTTTGACGAAGTCTGGCCAAGACTGCAGAGCAAATTTTATGAGGCTATTGTTGTACCAGATACCAATGGAGGCATTCAATCAAGAAACTTTTCCAAACCAAGATGGCTGATATACCGAAAATCCATCATTCAATTCATATAAGCTACATACGATCAATTCGCACAGTCGCAGGGTGGGGTATTATCGATCCAAAAAGAAAACTCCAGTCGTCAGTTGCCAAAGACTTCATGTCGCATTATTCCTCCCGCTTTGGTCTGCTCGCAGTTGGATGACCATACCTCTGAAGACCTCCCTCTCAGCCTCCACGGTCGCTATTTTGGTTTGCATTTCAGCAATTCTAGCATCTCTTGCCTTGAGAGATTTCCTTACCACATCTCGTCCCATCGTTATACCTCGAGTCTTCAAATCATGCTTGGTCAGGATGCCACGGACCTGCGTCAGGATAACAGCTGGTATCGAGACTTTACTGAGTTCCGCCATGACTTCAGATGTGAGAGAACTTGAGGAATCGGCAGGATTGTCAAGAGCATCCTTGTATCGAGATGCGATCACAGGTGTGGCTACAGTTTGTGGCTCGTCAGGAGTTCTCTGCTTTTGAGGGGTCACAGGCGCTTCATCGGCGCCAACAGTGGCGTTCACTTCGGGCACTGTGAACGACACCTTTGAAGGTGATTTTGATGGCGTCTCAGGCGTTGGGACCTCTTGATCACCAAGTTTTGGAGGTGCCACTGCTGGTGATTTAGTGGGAGTGATGGCTGAAGTCTCAAGGTAGCTGCGTATGCCTTTCAAAGCAGGACGAGGAATGGGTAGACTGTCTTTCTCCCACGGAAGAACGCGTCTCCTCTTCGACGTGGCGGTTTCTGGCGTGGCGTATACCCCAGTATCCCGTGGTTTTTGTGGTGTTTGAAAGATAGCAGCATCTGCAAGCTGGACAAGTTCGTCTGCAGCATCGCTAGAGAACGATCGGTCAAAGAAGCCTTCGTCTTCATCGAAAGCGGCGGCGGCAGAACGCTTCTTCGAAATTGAGACAGGCGTCTGGCCTGTCTTTACTAGTTGTCGACAGCTTGTTGCAGCATTACTCGGTGACGTCGAGCTGCCTGGATCTACGCATCCAGCTGCGCTATTTATGGCTTTTGTATTTTCTCGAGCGCTGGTTGCTCCTCTGGAGAAATCGTTCTCATGCGTGGGTTCACTTCTCTTGCCACGCAAAACGGCAGACTCCTCTCGTGGCTTGGCATCATCTTCCCACAAGAAGAAAGCGCAACCCTTTTCGGTCCCTTGCTTTTGCTGACATGTGTAGAACCACCGTCCTTGGTTCTTACCTTCCTTCTTCACCTTGAAACGTTCTGCGGGTCGTCTAGGCTGACAATCGCAGTGCCATATCCCATCGGCGAACAAACCTCTCAATGGTCGACTTTGGCCACTTCTGGAAGTATCGACAGTTCTGCGTGAGCCACTGCTGACTCCAGAACGTTGAGGAATACTTGCACGGCTAGGAGTAGAATTGCGCGGTAATCTACCCCTCCGTCCACTCATGGTAGTCCTGTTGAGGTGCGGTGGGCCAATAAGGCCAAGATATGGTTCCGCGGTTCTCAAGAGGGATGCTCTCGGTCACGTTGTGAGGAGCTCTAGTTCGTGGTTCTGATCTGGCGTAAGAGGGGCAATGTTCGTAATCACAGCTGGGATGACAACGAACGAATGGCTGGAAGATGGCTTTCACGAGGCTGGATAGAAGATGAGGTATGACGCTGCAGGTGGGCAGTTGCTAGGTGGAACACGGAGCTTACAACGGAGATAGACCTGGGCCAAAGCCCAGATGTATCCAGGTACCTAGCAAGGTCAGGTGATTACCTAAGTCAAGATTCCTAGTTTGGAAATCGCATTTACCTTCTCTTGGCAGCTTTTTGGGACTCGAAGTTGACAGTATGGATTGAAACTGAAGCGTGATATGAGCGTCAATCAGGACTTCGAAGGACTTTGGCAGTTTTGGTGGGTAAATTGGCTACTTGAGGTTTAAATTTGTTGTTGTACTAGGTAGGTAGTATCTCCTCGGTCGTGACATCGTTCTGTGTCGCGACCTTTGCCAGCCAATCGCAAGCTGGCTTATAATTTCCATCGACTACGTAGTCATCATCTCTTCCGAGTCCAACACTCTCATACGTTCTCCCATCGTGCAACCTATCTCTTCATTAGCAACCACTTTTTGTCAATCTTTCTTAGGTCGTCATTTTACAGTCATGCTCAGCAGCAGATATCGGTAGAGCAATAAAATTTGACCCTGACAAAGGCCGCCTGATCAACGCCCATTGAGCCTTCCCATTGAACAATCACCAAGGCCGTAAAAATGATGCTGGAACTCTCAATCGTCGGGCTGATCTTTGGAGGATGCTGTAGCAATGTGGGTGTGCTAGGAGAATCACTCTTGATAATATTTGACCTAGGCTGATCTTCTAATCAAAACAGGTCTACGCACTGGAGAAGGTGTTGAAGGTCGGCAGCGACAGCGGGCTGTTGATAACCTTCTGCCAGTTCGCGCTGACGGCGCTGGTGGCATACCCGTCGCAGTTCTCGTCGAGCAACTTCCCGGTAAAGCGGTCGGCGATCCCGTTCAGCAAGTGGGTGTGGATTGCAATGCTACACGGCAGCATCAACCTGCTGAACAACTGGGCGTTTGCTTTCAACATCAGCGTGCCGGTACACATCGTGCTGCGCAGCTTCGGCAGCGTCACCACCATGATCGCCAGCTACCTCCGTGGCAAGCGCTTCAGCCCACTGCAGGTCGTCTCTGTTGTCATCCTGACGGCGGGCGTCATTGTCTCTGCGCTGGCTGATGCCCAGCAGAAGGTGAGGGCTTCCACCAATTGGGAGAGTCGAGGGCTATCAATGCTGACTATGACACAGGGCAAATCATTGGATCTGACTTCCTCTGGAGGATCCTCGCAGTTCGCCCAGGGATTGGCCATTCTTGCCGTCGCTCAGACGGTATCGGCTTACATGGGAGTCTACGTGCAGGATGTCTACGCTCAATACGGTGGTGACTGGATGGGAAACCTTTTCTACTCCCACTTCCTCAGCTTGCCCTTCTTCCTGCCCATCTCCTCACAGTTGCAGCAGCAATGGAGTAGATTGCAGGATACCGCCTACCCAGACGGGATCTGCTTCAAGATGGTCGCATCCGAAGGCAACATACTGAGCCAACGCAGGGTTCCTGACTGGATCCCACTAGGAGCTTGCCATTTCTTCGAAAGTTATTCAGAGGGCACTTGGTATCTGGTGATGAACTCGCTCACGCAGCTACTGTGCATAGCAGGCGTCAACCTCTTGTCCGCCAAGACCACCTCGCTCACCGTCACAATAGTGTTGAACATTCGCAAGCTGGTCTCGTTCATCCTCAGCACCATCCTCTTTGGTCATGAACTCAGCGGCAAGATGGTGTTGGGCTCGGCTCTCGTCTTCGGTGCCGGAGCCCTCTACGGATATGAGACCAGCTGGAGATTACCACAGAAAAACAAAGCTGCAAAGAAATTGCAGTCGAACGGTTCGGTGAAGCCTACCGAAAAGGCATATTAGCCTCTCCGAGTCAGTTGAAACGTTTTCCCTCGTTGATCAGCAGCCCCCCATTAGGAAATGGGCATGAACATATAGACATGTAACTAAAGAAGAATGCAAAGCAATTCAGCGCTTGATAAGCAGCATATCACGCCTATTACACGAGACCAAATTCACTACAGTATAGTAGTATCTCTAGATCTTTTGGTGTCCTTTCTCCATCTGACGCTCAGAATTACCAGCATAGCTACCTACACTATAGCAGTGACAAGCATTCCTGGCAAGCATACGGAAGAAGACTACGATTCAAACGCAGAAGCGTGCAATCCTCTCGGAGTGGGATGTTCGTTCACCCGGAAGCACGAACTGCCGGCATCACGGGCTACCCAGTCTGATGCGAAGGGCGCATCCCACACATTCCAGCGAGCGCCTCTGGAATGTGAGCTGCAGTACACCACCTCATTTCTTTCCCCCCCTGGCCGCAAGCATCCAAGCAGATTCCCACAAATGCACGTGATGCCACGCCATGCACTGTACACACGCGCGCACACACGCACGTCCACGACACACATTTTCACTCACGTACTCACACTCTACCCACCACGCACACGCGCCACACACCGTTGCTCGTGTGCGGGACACAGCACACCCACATGCACGAGATTCCCTTTCCGTGTGGTGGCGGCGTGAGGCAGTGGAATGTCGAGAAGGGGCGAAACACGCGTGCGCCATACCACTCACACATGGGCATGGTGAGACAAGATTCCGTTTTGGTGCGATATGCCCCTTTTCTACCGTAGGAGTGGCTGTCAGATGCATCGTGTAGAGAAGATGCAACACAGAACACTCTTCTACATACGATAGCCCGGAACTCTTGTTTGACCATTGGCCGGAAAACTTTCATCTAGCGCTCGTCAGTAGAGAGAATGGTAGGCTTGCAGGCTGGTTTGTGTGCCATAGCTTAGGGGATGCACGCGACTTGGGAATGTGGTTACTGCCTGCGATGAGGACCACAATAGGCAAGAGCTGGGACTCGCAGGCCATGCTTCGGCCGAATTGTGCTGGACGAAGTCGAATGGCCGCACAGGGACAGGCCTGTATGCAGGCGTGGAAAGCAAGTTATCGTATGGTATGGGATGGTATGGCGTGGTCTACGCGAATGTATGCACCCTTGAGGAAGACGACGTTTTCGTCGTTATGGTTGTGCAAACAGACCCACATAGACAAGCTAGACCATCCCATACAATAGCGCACATCTACTGTATCCCGTTCAATACTGCGGGTCCGAATCTGCCCAAGCCAGCACACCAAGGCACGGCGATGGATCGAAGGCAATGGCGTGCATGTGGCCTGATGGACCTGGCCCAATCGATCGTATTCTCGATGTCTCGGCAGATGGGGCTCAAACACGCGTTTGCAAGCATGCCGCGATATAACTGGGCATTCCAGAGCAATAAAGGCTGGGAAGGGAAGTACCAGAATCGAGGCGCGAAAGAGTGGAGCTGGGAAAGCATGAGGTTTCCCAGCGGTGCGTATGAGGACGGGGCTTGTATCCGCGTCGGTCAACTTTATTGGAATAGTGTTCTCGCGAACAATGAAAAGCAGGTGGGTTGGGCTGTCTTTGTATACACGATTCGGATTAGATCTGCGTATGCACTGGCTGGGCTATACGGCAGCTGCATCGGTAGAGTGGGACTTGGTACAGAGCAGAGGTCGCTTCAAGTCCGTTTGCGGATGGGGAGAACCTGGCCCATGCTAGGGACATCATACGAGTGGAGGACAGTTGGTGGTGTTGGTAAAGCGAGAAAGGGGCATTTGGATCGTTCTGATCAGCCATCAGCCATGAACTCACTACCTACCTAGGTACTTTATATACGGAATCGATGTTCATCATTTTTCATCAATGGAACAATCGATCGCATTACCCTGGGAGGCAGTTGCTTAGGTGGAGGGTAGCTTCGTAACCTCGTGATCTCGCGAGTCGCAAAGCTACAAGTCGAGGTTCAGGCGCTTGGTGTGGTAGTTTACCAACTGGGCATTGTCACACACGGCTCATCGGTAGGCAAGGCCCGTCCTGGTAGTTGTCAACGGACTTGCATGGGTTGATGTTGGGAAAAATGGGTACTGTATTACTCTCCACGCAGGGAAGACGATGAAATAGGTTTCCAGGTAGATCTCGCACCTTGGCAACCTGGCCGCCTGGAGGTTTGTCATGATCTCTCTCTTAGCATGGGATCATGAAAACCTAGGTTTCCAATTTCGATGACACCAGGAAAGGTTATGCGTACCTGACTACCTGCGTGGGCATGTACCTGGCAAAGTGGGTAGGATGATCTACCTTCCTAGAGTGCAGCGGAGCCCTTCCGCGGCGGAATGTTAGACATAATCCCGGTTTGGGCATCAGCAGCATAGTAGCCAAGGAGGTACCTGGGTAGATGAATAGACTGGTACAAACCGTTCCAAACAAACCCCATGCCCGTCACATTCGGCAGATGGCAAGCGTGGGGATCAGGAGGGGAAAGACTGCGAGTAAAAGAGACTTTCTCAGAGCGCTCGGGTACTGTATGTACAGTTCGGACGAGAATTCACGCCATTGGGGGAGATGTGATAGGTACACTACTAGACCTCTGGCATATGAAAGGTACTGTACTCGTCTTTGCACTCGCAGCTGTACTTCTTCACGTAGACCAGGTACGCAGATCGCCAAAGCGAACCGCAACACCCGCTCAGGAGGGGGACGTTGATCACCATTCGCTGGTCACCATACATTTGGTCACTTGGTCACTGGGCCATGGCAACGGGCTGCTGCAGGTGAAGGTGACACGCAGACGGCACGGCAAAGAGAAGGAAACAAGACGATGGAGACTGAGGGAAGGAGGGAAGGCCAATGATTGCGAGGGTTGAAAGGGACTCAGTCAGGCATTGACCCAATCCTCGGTCGAGCTGGGAGCTACAATGATTTCTTCTTGTCCAACTGATCAGTCATTCGTCGTGTGTCAGGATTTGCGTCGAGGTGGTTGGGCGTCCGTGGGCAGCCGTGGTGGTACCATTGTATTACCCTCCCATCAGACCCGGAAGCCAGGTGTTGGGCACGTTGGGGGTCACGTCTTGTCATGCCATGGACTGTGTTGTGCTGCGCTTCGCTTCGCTGCGCTGCGTCGTGGTGTGCTGTGGTGTGATGTGCTGCGATGTAATTCATGTGCATGTGAAGGTGATGCAACGCCCTGCAACGCAATGTGAAACGGGTAGTGACATTTGCTGCTGGCGTTGTTGGCGATGGGTGAACTGGATCGACCCTAGGTATCTGTCTCATGCAAGAGAAACCAGTGGTAAAGTTGTCAAATCCATGACAAGACCGTTGCTATGTCATGTCCCGTCACGTCACCTAGGAGTTTCCCAGTTGAGACTGATGTTGAGTAGAAAGACTGGAATGGGAGATAGTACTTCCAGGAAGACAAATACTCGGGCGCTTTTATTACATGCCAACTTGCCTGCCTGCCTACCAGCCTACCTGCGGCAGGGAATCGTTTCCCAGCTGTGACGTGTGCAGCCTATTTTTCCTGTGTAATCGACGCAGTATGCAAGTAGCTTACTACGGCGAGATACGGCCAGCAAGGAGAGCTGTGCAGTAGCCGGCATAGACTTGACTCCTGTAGCATACCATGCAATAAAAGACGTGACACAGTCAGTGAGAGCTGCGGTGACAGCTCCGTGGTAAGACGTTGTCAACGGTCGACCGAAACAAAACAACAAACCACGACGCTGATGTTATGGCAACGGTATTGCCGTTACTCCTCTGCCTCGAAACCCAACAAAGATCGAGTATCAAACTCGTCAACGTGCAGAGTCGCCCTTTTCGTCTGCTGCTGCTCCACTCCTGCATTGCCTCTCATTCGCCATCCCCAACCATCCCCATCGGCAGCGCACATGGGCATTGACGTTTCTTGCGTGCTGCATACTGCAGTGCGGGAAAGTCAAATGGTCCCAGTTTTGCTACCGTTGAGGGCCGACTTCTGGACTACTGCACTGTACTGTACTGCACTGCACTGTATGTATCCATCTGCGACGACAAGCAAGCACAGGCACAAGCACGACCACAGGCCGGGACATTGTTGGGTTTGTGTATAGGGGCGTTCGTGCAAGAGGTGTCGACATGGCGCAGGGTATTGTATTGTTGCTGGGTTGTGTTGCGTTGGATACAAGCGTCGCAAAGAGTGGAAATGAGAAATCGAGTGGTGAGAGGTGGGATGGAGGTGCTGTGCAACCCACCCCCTGCAGCCAACTCCCATCAGCACCGCGCCCGTCGCGGTGGTACCACCTTTCATCCACCCGTCTCCAGCGACTGATGTCTTTCGGCCCTGGTGCTGCGAAGGTAACATAACAGGATGAGGGAAGCGCGGGCGTATCATTCCAGCCAACTAATAAGCCAGGATGTATCGAAAGTGGAGCGGATCTCGGGCACAAGGCGAGAATCTCGGGTTCAAGGCGAGACAAAGCAAAGTCTCATCCTAACCCAGATGAGACGAGACGGGCCAGGACAAGACGTTAGGACGGGATCTCCCACGTCGGAACCTAGCCGGACACGTGCAAACCTTGAACGTGTGTAGATTATCTAGTCCAGATCTGGGTTATCCACAGTATACTGTGGTCTGCAAATGTACCTAGGTCTGTAACAGTCTTATATTCACCTATCAGTTTCCCATGCCTACCTATTCGATCTCTATCGGTAGTCTCAAAGACAGAAGTGCCGATCTAATTCCAACTCGAAGTGAATGGACATAAACAAAGACTTGCTCGGTAATGAGAGGTCCATTCCTGGCACCTCTGCAGGTCTAGTAGAATCGATAGTCGCCTTCATTCAGTGCGGTTCTATAGGGTGAGGTACTGTATGCCCAGGTCAAGTGTCCAAACCAAAGTACAACAACAATCCAACAACTCCCAGTATCGACCTACAGGGAAAAAAAACGACATCAGCACACCCTGGCCTTTCGATGCAAGCGGTAATCTCCAACATGCACATCCGCCAGACTGTCTGGGTATTGCAATGGCCGTCTTTGCCTGATGGTCACACCCCCAACACACCTGTCTACTGCACAACATCGCCCATAAGGTTAGTGCTAGGTGGGCATGGACCTGATCGGGGGCGTTGACTTGGCACGTGTGGTGGCGCACGTATTCTGCTACTGTCCCCATCGCAGAAACGGCTGCACATCATGAACGGTGCAGCAAGGCACCGCACAGCACAGCACAGCACCACACCACACAGCACTGCATTGCACACAGCTGCTTGGAGAGTGACTGCCCCCNCGTGGCTCTGGCATGAGGTTGGGGATGGAGTTGGGGAAGGAGATGGGGGAGAGCCTCGGCCGGGTGAGGTGTGGTGTGGTGGTCAGTCTTCGTCGACCTACAGTAAAAGCAGGAATGGTCATCAAATGAGAGAGAGAGACACACACACACATACACACCCTCAATACACATACTGTACAGACCTACATCTCTTTCTCGATGGCTCCTTGTTCGCTGGTGGAGCAGGTTCAGCACGCCACACCACCCCAGATTGAACCCAGATTCGCTAGGGATCCATCCAGCCTCCCGTGGTTCTAGTTCAGTTCACCTGCCAGATTGGCCACTACTGCTTACCCGCTTATCACGCCCGATCGACTCCAGACTTGAGCCAACCTTTGTATGATGCGTTTTTCTTTCGGCCTTGCACAGTGGTAGTGGTGGAGAAACAGGGTGGAAGGTGACAGAGGCTACGATACTGTAGCCACCCTGACTGCGACTGACTTATGACCGACACCCGTATCATGCCGTAGCGTGTTGTAGTGTCGTGTTATATAGTTGGTGTCACCAGCCGGAAGGCGGATCTGATGCAAGGCATGACGTGGTGGACAAAAACCGACTGCCTACCATCCTGGGATATGCCTCGTACTGTGTGCACAGTAGAGTAGGAACAGTAAGGTACAGAACGGTATGGATTGGATTTGGTTCTGTAGGGTGCAGTATAGGGATACCCAAGTCCACGCCCCTGTGGTGGTTACAGCACAGCGTGCCGCAACGAGGAAGTTCGTTGTATGTCTATACCCGCTCTACCACTCATACCACAAGCTGATGTGAGGGTCAAGGGTAACGTCAAAAGCTAATGCAAATGTCAATGTCAAATGTAAATCAATGCCCAAATGCTTATCCCCTCAGTCCTTCCCATTTCCGAGCTGTGGTTCCGAGCTGTGGTGGAGTGTCTTGTAGTGTAGTCTAGTGTTGCAGCGAGCGTGACAGCGTGGATTTGACCCTCTCATTGATCACCACCACTACTACATCCACAATAGCCTCAGGAACCCACCATGACTTGTACTCTAGGTAATACAGCGGCAGAGTAGACTGCTTCCATCAGTCCCCCCTTGTCTTACTTGTCCTGCTACAGTAGCGATCATCAGTTGCTGCTGTACCTCGGTACACTGATTGTGTCACTGCACCCTTTCCGTCCTGAGTTGTAGCAGACCTTCGCGCCTCCATTGCTACTGTACAGTATATACAGTACACTTCGGCCGGAAGGAACGAGTAAAGCACGCAATAGTACAGCCTGTCAAATACCATACCAATGATGCCCGCCCATTTCAAAAGATCATCAGCAATTAACATCATTATCCACAGGCACGCTGTATTGCCAAGTTGCCCTACCTAAAACAGTCCCCTGCACGTCCAGTACTGCACAGTGGTGGATGCAGTACCTACATTTACCGGGATGCTTGGTGGCCCTGCCCTGTCCTGCCCTTGTCCTGCCCTTGTCCTGGCCCTGCCCATGACACCCCTGCAAGCCTGCTTTAACCACGCCGGAAGGGAAACGTGGAAGCTTCTCCTGGGGGCCCTGGCACACATTTCTTTGCCCTTTCTTCCCTTGACGTCTTGCTCCCATTCGGCCCAGACCTGGCCCTGCTGCTACGGCTACTACTACAGTACTACTGTATGGCGTGTGTGGCCTGTTTCCGTCTGTTCTGGCCAGGCTAAAGCCCATGACTTTATATTGCATGACATTACGCGCCATGACTCTACATGCCGCGGCATGCCACGCCACGCCACACCACGCCTTGCCATGCAGTCGGCGGTGATGCTACCTCCTAGTGTCAACGGTAGAAACAGCCCCATTATCATCGTCGTCGTCGTCGTCTACGTTTCCCCATCGCTGCGGCCACTGGAATGCAACAGATGTGACAGTAGACGGCAATGCATATGGCAAACCTGATACCCAGGCCGGTAGATACTGTACTTACCTAGTGAGGTAGCGTAGGGAAAGAGTGTTTTATGTCATTGGAAGAAATTACAGCATGTAGAGGGCCGACAGGGGCATGGATCCTACCACGCAAAAAGCCCACGCTTCGACTCAGATCTTTCCAATGCTGAAATCGAGTGTTGTAGGGAGGTCGTATCGAACCGTATCTCGTCCATCTATTCGGGNTTTTTTATTGCTCTGTTTCGTCTCGTCTGGCTTTCTATCATTGCCTTGCCCTGCCCTGCTTTGCAATGCATTGCTTTGCCTCGTCCTGCCCTGCTCTCTCTATTCTCTAGCCTAATCTCTACACACATTCTTCCACAGGCACCCACTCTCGCTCAGCATACACACGCCCATCCACACCCACACCCACACCCACCCACACACACGTACACACATACACAAACCAGCCCAGCTGTCTGGATCGCCACTCGCTGTCGACACAGATCCAGATCCAGCCCAACCCGGCTCCAGACCCAAACACAAGACGCAGACACAGACACAGACACAGACACGACGCTGATACCAGGGCCGAAACGGAAACGGATACAGCAACAGACGTGTGGTCGACCTACTGTATATCTCCAACTCTTGCTTCTCCCACCATCCCATCCCATCCCGTCTGGCCGTCTGGCAACGCATTCGCTTTGATTATTTCTCCGACCTGGAGGTGCACAAGGTGCAACCCCGCACTGTCCTGGCCTTCTCCTGGCCGGTCTTTGGGTTCTTCTTCTTGACATTTTTACTTTTACTCTACAGCTGCTGTACACTACCTGCCCACTACGCTCTGGTCTGGTGGCAGTCAGCCCTCACTCTACTTCCCACCTAGCCTAACCTAACCCAAACCTACCCTTGCCTTACTTTGCCTACTCTACTTTCCCTCTCTCTTCTCTCACGCTCTCACTCTCACACACACACACACTCTCTCTCTCTCTCTCTGTGCCGTCACATCACGCTCCACCTAACCCACCCACACGCCCACACCCACACCCTCACCCACATCCACACACACTCTCTCACGCTCTCTCACGACTCTCCCACAACATCACCTCCCATACCCACACCCACACCCACACCCAGTCCCACCACCTGAACCCACCCTCACGCTACCCGCTCTCGATCTCGACCTCGCTCTCGCTCTCCCACTTCGCATTCGTCCTTTGCGCCTGTTCCTACAATTGCAATTTGCGTCTTTGCTCCCACACATACATCCATTCCGCCCTCTCGCCTGCTACACTGCCTACACTACAACTATACTGAAAACTACCTTCCTGCCAACCGATAACTTACGTGACCGTCTCTCCTTAAACCTACAACAACACCCTGCTACACCCGCATCGCATCGCATCGCATCGTTCCGCACCGCACCGCACCGCACCACACTACACTGTCTGCACCTCTCGCCATTGGCCCTTTCTTGGTTCTTCCTGACCTCGCCTCTCGTCTCCTGCTGTTGCCAACAACCACCCAGCCCAGACATCACTTCCACTCTACGCTCGACATCCCCACAACCTGACGACACTGCAGACCTCTGGACCTTGGCCGCTGGTCTCTGGGACCATTGCCTTGCATCTGTTCAAGCTCTTTCTTCGCTATCCAGCATCCGATCCCATCGGCGAATAGAACCTGCTCCCTCACGCTGACAGCCCACGCGCCTGCTCTTCTCGAATTACGCCACTTCACCCAATCTTTAGACCACTCCTGCTTTTTTCTTCTTCACTGCTCAGCTCTTCAGTCTGGGCACCCCTCCTCCTTCTTGGCTCGCACTGCCCTGTGGTGCGTTGGGGAGTCGAGCGTCCTGTGGTTCCCTTGCTCAGCTCTACACCAGTGACCAACTTCCCCAATAGCTGGCCCTGGTACCGCTGCCGCTGCTGCAGTCCGTGCTGGTGCTGGCCACCTGCTTTCCCACCATATCAACACATTCAATCATCATGGCTTCCACAGCCAACCATTCTGCTTCACAGCTCCCCCCAATCACGAGCTTGACCAATGGAATCTCCCCAGTCCAGCGCTCACCACAGGCTCTCTCTCCCGAGTCCCACTCGGCTGAACCACCGCGCGACTCTGGTCACTGGACCCATGCATCCAGCAAGCGTAAGTTCCCCTTCGTTTCTACTTCTTTTGCTGTTGCCAGGCGCCCGTCTTGCAATTGTTATAGACCTGCCTGGCATCCTCGTCGTCAAGCCTAGTTGAGCTCTCTTTCCAAACCACCGTCCTCTTCGCCGGCGCATAAATATGATATCCTCTTCCATCCAGTCTCGCTAATACATTGATGTCTCTAGACAACTCAGCCAACAGCCAGGGTCTTCACGTCTCCACCCTTTTGAACCCGGACGAGTCGCCTCCAAGGGCTTCTGTGCCCACCACACCGCAGTCTGCCAGAGTTTTATCCTCTGGCCAGCCTGCCGCCGGCTCACAACTGCCTTCTATCAATCAGGGTTTCTACGATGCCGGAAACCGAGCAAGTGTCGATTCTGTGGGCATCGCCGCCTTCGATTCCAGGCGGAGCAGTGTCGACAGCCGTATGCACCAAGGCTTTAGCGGCCTTCACATCAACTCGGCAGTCAACCCTACTTCTCCATACGAAAGTGCCAATACTTCACAAGTCAGCCTAGCTGCCAGTCTGCGCAGACCTAACAACGCCCAAGGATTGTCACCCATCAATGGTCGTGCTGGCCCGAGAACGGCTCCACGTATTGCGCCACCCATTGCTCCACCACGTGTGCAGAATGGGCCTGATCCAAACGCTGCTCGACCTACACCTGGTTTTGCTTGGGCTTTTCCTGACTCTACCATTCCCGAAGAAAGCAGGAGGGATTCAGATAGTGGCGACTCGAGCTTAAGTCATGGTGTTTCGAGACAGAACAGCTTTGCCGCTTCGTCTATTAGAAGTAGTATCTTCTCGACAGATTCACACCTTCCGCCAGGCCAACGGCGCTTTGAAGATGAACCAGCAACCACCCATCACCATAGCATGCAACACCGTGCCGTCCAGAACTTACAAAGCGAGAGTGCCGCTCAACAGGCGGTTGGGAACTACAGCAGGACGCCTGAGTTGAGGGTTAGCCATAAATTAGCAGAACGAAAGCGTAGAAGTGAGATGAAGGATCTGTTTGAGGAGCTCAACAAGGCCGTCCCTTCGAATGGTGGGGCGAAAGCCAGCAAGTGGGAGATTTTGACTAAAGGTGTGTTTTGCTTCTCTTGCCATTGATTTTCTCTGTCATCTCCATATGCTTACTAGATCCTTAGCGATCGACTACATCAGAAATACGCAACAACAGGAACGACACCTTACCACCCAAGTGGAAAGGTTGCACCGAGATTCGGAATTCGCAAGAGACGCCCAGAAGGAGAACGAGATGCTTAGAACGGAGGTTCAGGTCATGCACCAACATTTACGCCGGCTCGATCCGAATGCGCCTCACGTGTACGGTCACTTCACGTCTCATCTGAGTTCGCAAGCATCGGCAACCAATGGCAACGGTCCAGCCATGTCCCTTCCACCTCTACAAGGCGGTGGCCCTGCCGGTCCAGGAGGTCCTCCAAGCCAACAATTTGCGAACGGTGTACCCCAACCACCCGGAGCGATGGAGGGCGTCGCTTACGGTAGCTTTGGTCGCTGAACTTTGCAGTCTCCAAAGCTTTTCAGCCCTCTGCCGTTTGCCTTCATTCTCTGCCCTTTTCGCACCTGCCTAACTTCAAAGCAGAGCTTCACCCAAATTTCGGTATAGACTCACTTGTCAGCCTTCTTTGGTTGGCTCGTAATCCCAATTGGCTCAGAAGGTAGATGATCTCCTCTCGATGCCATCCTCAATCTCAAATGGTGAAGACGTTTCTGTGTCAACATGACATAGACACAGCCAGGAAACAGCCTTACCTGCGCTCAGCCTCAAAACCCATCCCACAGTGTGTGATAACACTGGAGAGCTTCACCTACCACCTTCTTTCTACTTCAGGTTTCTTTTTTCCAGTACGGGACACTATCGCGCTTATCACCCTCCCGACCTTGTTAATACATGATTATACAATCGAGCAAGAGACTTGACGCCTCAACACCACTGCTTCATTCTGCCCTTCTAATCGAACCCTCTTCTTTGGACGCCACAGGATATATCTTAGGTCAGATCAACAGCATCCATTACGAATCGCAAGGAATGCGGTTCAGTCGACGAGAACGGCAAAAGGAGCATCCGGACGAAGTTCATGGCATGGTGCTATTCGACGCACAGGCTCTATGGTGGACATATTGTCTCAACCAGTAGCGTCTCATCTTCCATAGTAGGTGGAACAAACTTCTATAGCTCACTCACTATATGAAGTAGAGTGGGGAAACGGAAAGACAGTGAGGAGGAATACTCGGGAGGAAACCAGGGTTCAATTTCCCCAAGCATAGAGAGGGCCCTCGCTGGAATGTCCATACCGTCCAACCATGAGAAAAAGAAGCTAAATCAAAGCCTACGAGAGAAACGTAGTAATAATTCCCTGTAGCATGAGGAAAATCGAAAGAGATGTCGTAAAAGTCCATACAACTTCGACGCAGACCGTTCCAAGTTTTCCTTTTTGTTGTCTTTTTGTTTCTTTCATCTACTCGCTTATGATCCTTCACAACTACGGTTGAAAACACTGTTGTGTGTTTCGAACGTGCATGCATGCATGTCTGCGACTGTGACTACTAGATCCGGTCGCGCATGGGTGAGCGTGGAGTACATACATTAGGTATGCATGTCTGCATGTCTGCATGCATGCACGATCACGCTACGCCTGTTGCTTTCCTTTTTCCTTTCCTTGCTCACCCAACCAACATGTTCTCTCTCCCATGTGAGACAGCAGCGTGTTCGACACCTGTGTACCTACTGCTCGATCTGCCGACCTCGCGATCGTGTTTCTAGCCTACATTCCATCTGCTGGATGTGTATATCCTGGGCTTGCTGTAAGTCTCTCTCTGTGGCTTCCCCCCTCCATTACCCGCTTGGATTGGATCGGATGTGCCTCCATCCTACCCACCCACAGACTACCACCGATCCTACCCAGCCTGCTGGTGACACAGATTTCAGGTTCTGGATACTTACCGAGGTACTTACCAGCTTGGGTAGGTGTATCTCTCTCTTTCTCTCTCTGCGGGCGCGGCAGCCACGGGAAGTACGGAATGGGGCGTTTCGGCAGTCCTCGCCCTGCGGAGCGGACCTCCCCTCCGTCCGTCCGTCCGTCCGTCCCGAGATCGCCCGTGGGTTTGCGTACCTGAGACCGAGTCGTCCACGGCAGTTGCGCTGTAAGGAAGACGCAGAGAAGGGCGGAATTGCCGCCTGTACATACAGATTGCGAGGTGGGTGGGAAGGCAACGGGGATGGGCACTGTGGGCACTGTAGGTACTGTAGTCAGTAAGGGAAGACCATCCCGTGTTGGCTACCAAGATTAGGTACCACATGCGACCCCACGCCTGAACTCCTCTGCAGTACTGTAGTGTATATACAGTACCTGGCAGGTGAGAGGTGATCTTTGTCTGCAGACGGACGGACGACTAAGGGACGACGGACGCCCCCTCGCTGATCAGGGCGAGGTTCGGTGCGAGAACCGATTGGTGGGCTGTCTATCGTATCGTGGAGTCTGCTAGCACCAACCTNGGTACAGTATGCTGCAGTAATTATGGTTGATAGCGTTCCGCTTCCCAGTCCATTCGTAGCCCCCACTCTCCTGCGTGACTCGCTCGCCCCGTTTTCGGTCGTGTCTCGGCACGTGTCGCGTTGCAGCCCAGCAATGCCACCGTAGCTTTCACAGCACACAGGCCCCCCCTCCAGCGCTCTCTCGCACTAGATGGCCTGGCTGGCTGGTTGGCTAGCATAGGAGAGGTAGCGGCACAGAGAGGGCATCTACACCAGGTGCAAGGCCGGCCCGCAATCGCTTTCGGCCATGGACGGCGACGACCACAAGAACCGCGCTGGATCCGTCTCGGATGCAGACGACCAGGACCTGGACCAGGACCTGGACCTGGACCTACACCATGGCCTGGAAACCGCCACCCCCAGAGGGTCCACGGATCGCAGAGCCCATGACCGCGAGACCCTCTTCGCCGAGGAAGAGGCTGAGGGTCTGCTGCGAGGAGGGAAGCTGGTTCCGAACACCAAGCGCGATGCTGGCGCTCGTCATTCCGCGCGCAAGCCTGGCCGTCGTTGGAGGCGCCTGAGTGGCGAGAAGCTCGGCTCCCAACCGGCCGAATTGATGTTCGAGATGGAGGAAGGCCCTCGATCCAGTGGCGAGAGCAGCGATGGTAGTTTCGACGCTGCTGGCGCTGCTGGCCAGCGACGTAGGATGCTTGGCGGCGACGGCGAGGTGTTGCCGCTCCCGCAGAGCCAAGGCAAAGGCAACAGCAAGGCTCGACGATTTGGTCGGTTTACTGTTCTGCAGCTCGGTATTGCTGTCGCCTTCATCTTGCTTGGATTTGGCGCTTTTTGGACTTCGTCGTCGAAGGGATCTCTAGAATCCGCCTCACTCGGCCCGTATGAACCTCTTACTGCTACCAATGGCACGCATACGTTCCTGCCCACCACCGTCCTCATCAGCCTCGATGGCTTCAGGGCCGACTTTCTCCACCGCAACATCACTCCCCATCTGGATCGCCTGCTGCGAGAAGGTGTCAGTCCGAAATACATGCTTCCGTCTTTCCCGTCTCTGACTTTCCCCAACCACTTCACCCTCGTCACTGGTCTACACCCGGAATCACATGGCATCGTCGGAAATAGCTTCTATGCCCCTGATCAGGGAAGGCAGTTCTATTACACCGATCCTCAGCGCTCAATGCAGCCGGAATGGTGGACCGCCGAGCCGATTTGGGTCCAGGCTGAAAAGGCTGGCATTCGCACGGCGATCCACATGTGGCCAGGCTCTGAGGCCGGCATTGGCGGTGTCGAGCTAGCATGGCTGGACAAATTCAAGGACCACGAGAAACTTACCGACAAGGTCGATCGCCTTCTATGGCTGCTCGACCGTCCAGGGCCCAAGTACGGCCCTGGTCTCAAGATGGGTGATATCTCCAAAGGCCATGAGAGAGGCATGCGGCCGCAGCTGATCGCCGCATACGTACCCGATGTCGATGCCGATGGTCATCGCTACGGTCCCAACAGCACCGAGATACGCAACAGCATTACTGCTGTGGATGAGATGATCGGTGGCTTGATGGCAGGCCTGGACGTCCGCAATCTCACCCACATCGTCAACGTGGTCATCGTGTCCGACCACGGCATGGCAACCACGGACAAGACCCGCCTGTTCCAGCTGGAGGATCTCGTGGATCTCGACGACCTCGCCTACACCGACAGCTGGCCGCTGTACGGCTTGCGTTTCAAGAACGACAGCTCGGCACACGTCCACGCTGTCTACGAGCGCATCGCCGCCCGTCTGCAGCACGCCAAGTACAGGGGCAAGCTGGCTGTCTACCTGCGCGAGGACATGCCAGCGCGCTTCCACTTCAGCAAAAACCCCAACGGCCGCATCGCCCCGCTGTGGCTGATCCCGGCCGCCNGCTACGCCATCGTCTCCAAGAGCGAGTACGACCTCGACAGCCCCGACGGCGTGCCCACCGGCTCCAACGTCAACACCGACCCGGCCCGCTCCCACGCCTACGCCCCCAGGGGCATGCACGGCTACGACAACCAGCATCCGCTCATGCGCGCCATCTTCGCCGCCCGCGGCCCTGCCTTCGCCCTGCCGCCTGCCAGCGAACTCGCCCCTTTCCAGAACATAGACGTCTACAACCTCCTCTGTGACTCCATCGCCCTAACTCCCCTTCCCAACAACGGCTCTCTCCGTCTGCCTCTCGTTTCTTCCTCCCGTCATACTTTCCCCCTGTCCCTTGAGATGCCTGCAGATCCTGACCTCATCAAACCTGCTGGAAGTGAGGAAAGTGGTGTTGATGGTGATGACGACGATGAGAGTGACGAGAACGAAGACGAAGACAGTGATGATGACAATGATCAAGCCGCCACTCCAGGTGTCATTGCACAGCCTACAGATCCTGAACGGCCTGAGATCAAAGACGGCAAAGATGACCCGGATAAGGCTGCAAAGGTCAACTCCTGGCTCGATTGGGTGCACGACAAGCTCGATGCCTTCAAAGATTGGGCCAAGAATGGCTTTGGTAAGGGTTCGATACCTTCCGAGACTGGTAATGACTGAGGCGCTCGGAAGAGCTCATTTTGCATTTATGCCCTTCCTGCTGCTCCACGCCGTCTCGTTGTGACGTTTTCCTGCTTGCCACTCGGCGTGATACAGCTTGCTGATGGACATGTCACGGTCCTTTTTTCTGAGGAACAGGACTACCGGCTGTGCTATTGTGATGCCGGAAGATACACATTGCTCATCAGCTGTGGACCTACTTTCTGCCCAAAATAACAAGTCGGTCGGTTCCAGCATAGCCGCACAATCAGACGGCTTTGCTTTTGACAGGCGATTACGGCCATGGCATTCATATTAGATGACCTGCATCAAGTAACAACGCTCGACTAGATACGCACTTGCATATAGTTCTCCGGACTATTAACGAAGAAGACGAGGAGGATGGAATACCTTCCCTATGACGAATTGTAGATAGAATGTACACTCAATACTATGATACCTGTGCATAGAAAATAAACGTAGGACCAAAACCACGAGAAACGTCGTTTGCTAAATTCAGATTTGTTTCGACGTCCGTATCTATTCCTATGCCTATTCCTATGCTATGATCAATAGGGGTTGCAATAGCACAAGACGTTCGTTGTGCTGGACGAACCATCATCCACATATAAAACACATGCTGTTGGCTGGTTATCTGATAACTGTCACAACATTCCAGTGATCTGTTGAAGTGGAAAGGAAAACGCCTATGATGTAAATTTGCTCATGATACACGTATTGTAGCTGCAAACCAGGACTCCATCGCGAAGCGAGAGACCTCTCTCTATCTAGCCCATGGCCCGATCTCGATTCGGCAGAAACAAAAAAAGCTTGCTTTGCTTGCTTGCTTTGCTTAGTTGTACTGGGCGTATGCGGCGGTGGAGCTGAACTTGGAGCCTCCACGGATGACCTTCTCGACGGCGCCGAGGAAGTCCTTCTCGGAGGCGACCTTTCTGCGGGCGCGGATGGCGAACATGCCAGCCTCGGTGGCGACGCTGCGCAGCTCGGCGCCGGTGGCGTTGGGGCACAGGCGCGAGATCAGCTCCCAGCGGATGTCGCGCTCGACCGACATCGACTTGGCGTGGATGCGCAGGATGTTGGCGCGGCCCTCGGTGTCGGGCAGGGAGAACTCGATCTTGCGGTCGATTCGGCCGGGTCGCATCAGGGCCGGGTCGAGCGTGGACGGCCGGTTGGTGGCGAACATGACCTTGATGTTGCCGCGCGCGTCGAACCCGTCCAGCTGCGTGATCAGCTCCAGCATCGTCCGCTGCACCTCGTTGTCGCCGCCCGCGCCGTCGTCGAACCGCGCCCCGCCCACCGCGTCGATCTCGTCGAAGAAGATGATGCACGCCTTCTTCGTCCGCGCCATCTCGAACAGCTCCCGCACCATCCTCGCGCCCTCGCCCACGTACTTCTGCACCAGCTCCGACCCGATCACGCGGATGAACGTCGCGTCCGTCCGGTTGGCCACCGCTCGCGCGCACAGCGTCTTTCCTGTGCCTGGCGGCCCGAACAGCAGAGCGCCCTTCGGTGGGTCGATGCCCAGGTTCGAGAACCGCTCGGGACTCAGCAGCGGCATCTCCACCACTTCCCGAAGCTTCTCGATCTGCTCCTTGCACCCTCCCACGTCTCCATATGTCACGTCTGGCTTGTCCTCGACCGTCATCATCGTCACGCTCGGGTCGATTTTGGGCGGCAATGGCAGCATGATCTGGTACTTGTTCCTGTCCACTCCTACCCTCATGCCCTCCTCGATATCTGTCGGACTGACCCTCTCACCCAGATTCACCACGAACTTGGCGATCTGCTTGACGTTGATCACATACTTGCTCTTCTCGTTGTCCTTTTCGTCCGGGATGATCTTCGTGCATCGCGCTACCTGCAATGGCTGCTCTTCCGACATGCGCTGGCGGTCTGCCGCGATATCCCATAGATGTGGTGGTGCCAGTCCGGTATCTGATTCTTTGACTCCGATCTTTTCGTTTACGCTGGTCTGCTTGTCCTTGATCTCTTTCTCCAATCGCTTCAGTGCCTCGGCATATGGTGCGCTGTTGTATGTCTTGAGCACTTGGATGTCCCTGTGAACCGATGTCAGCACCATCCGTAGCAAAACCACTGCGTAATCCACCTACTCATCCGTCAAAGGAGCAATCTTCTTCTCTTCCTCTACATCGTCCGCAAACTTCTTCTGGTACTTCTCCCAGTTCTCTCCCCGTGCTGATGGCATCTTGCCGTCGCTGTGGCCTGTTTGATACTATGTTGATGACTGAGGGACCAATAGAACCAGAAAGTACTGTTTCGACAGATGTGCGACTGTGTGATGCGAGACTGCAAAGTCCGATGTTGATAGGGTTGGCGAATCTGAGTATGGCTTATGGATGGCAGACGCAGGTCTACAGTCCACAGTCTACTGTCTACGAAGCTCACGGAAGCGCAGGGTGACGCGCATGTTTGCCTTACGGTATACGGATTACCTCTCCGGCAAATTCAGGCACCAATTCTGACGCCGCCTCGGCCAACCTGCCACCCCTCATTTCCATAGCTTCAGAATTTCGCCAGGCGTCAGGGACAACCCGATGCGGTAGGCGAATTCGATAGATATAGGGAGTCGAAATTTGGAGACTGCTTCATTCTGTTCAACAACTTGCACCAAATACCACCATCTGGACGACCAAGTTGTAACTTCCTCAAAACCTTGTCAACATGGCGCAAGCCGCCTCAATCGCTTCCGGTGGAGCAGGAAACAATGCATTCCGTGACAAGGAGAAGCCACAGGCCGTCCGTATGGCCAACATCACCGCCGCCAGAGCCGTCGCCGACGCTATCAGAACTTCCCTCGGGCCTAGAGGAATGGACAAGATGATCCAGACTGGAAAGGGTGAGACGATTATCACCAACGACGGCAACACGATGCTCCGGGATATGAGTGTCATGCACCCAGCGGCCAAGATGTTGGTCGACCTCGCAAACGCGCAAGATATCGAGGCAGGTGATGGTACAACGAGTGTGGTGGTGATCGCTGGAAGCCTTCTGGGTGCCGCTGAAAGATTACTCGGCAAGGGTATCCACCCAACCGTCATTTCAGAATCTTTCCAAAGAGCTGCGAAACGAGCGGTGGAGATCATGGAGGAGATCAGTGTGCCAATCAACCTCGCAGACAGGCAGACCCTGTTGAAGGCTGCCAGTACCAGTTTGAGCTCCAAGATCGTTAGCCAAGAACCCAAACTCGCTCCCATGGCTGTCGACGCCGTTCTACGGACTATCAACCCTGCCAACGCACAGAACGTGGACTTGCGCAACATCAGGACATTGAAGAAGCCAGGCGGTGTCATCGACGACAGTGAAATGATCGACGGACTGGCACTCTCGCAGCAGGTTGTCAAGTCAGCGGGTGGTCCTACGAGGATAGAAAAGGCCAGGATAGGGTTCATTCAGTTCCAACTTTCACCGCCAAAGCCGGATATGGAGAACCAGATCGTCGTCAACGACTACCGACAAATGGACAAGATCCTGAAAGAGGAACGCGCATATCTGTTGAACATGGCCAAGAAGATCAAGAAGGCCAAGTGCAATGTCCTTCTGATTCAAAAGTCAATCCTTCGCGATGCCGTCAACGACCTTTCTCTACACTTTTTGTACAAACTTGGTATCTTGGTGGTGAAGGACATTGAGAGGGATGAGGTGGAGTTCATCTGCAAGAGCACCGGGTGCAAGCCCATTGCGGACATTGACTCGTTCACCGAGGATAAGCTGGGATCGGCCGATCTTGTTGAAGAGGTTTCATCACTGGGCTCTCGCATTACAAAGATCACTGGCGTCAAGCAGACAAATCCAAATGCCCCAAAGACCGTCTCGATCATTTGCCGTGGCGCAAACAGCTTGATCTTAGACGAGGCTGAACGATCGCTCCACGACGCCATGTGTGTCATGCGCTGTTTGGTCAAGAAGCGAGCATTGCTCCCTGGTGGTGGCGCTCCAGAGATGGCAGTCTCTACCACCCTCTCGCAATACGCAAGCACCGCTCCTTACCCTGACTCCATCTGCTTCAAGGCATTCGCCGAGGCGCTGGAAGTCATCCCCATCACGCTCGCAGAGAACGCAGGTCTGAACTCGATCAAGGTTGTCACCGAGTTAAGGGCTAGACATGCCAAGGGCGAGTCGACCGTCGGCGTCAGCATCAAGCGTGGTGGCGTTGGTATCATGGGAGGAAGTGAAAAGGTTGACGCATCAAGCTCTGGCAACGAGGGCGTTATGCAGCCACTGCTCGTTTCAACCAGTGCCATCGAATTGGCCAGCGAAACTGTGAAGATGATTCTGAGGATTGACGACATTGCCTTGAGCAGATAATGTGATAGATCTATATGAAATGATGTCGAATTGATGTGTATCTGATCATTCCTGTGACTGTCCCCCTCGACTTTCCTCTCACGGCAAGATGAAGTGCTATATGTTTGACGTGGGTTTTCGAGTTGAGCGTATAGCTCTGTATTTTATAACCAATCCGCTCTGTAAAGTGAACCGGCCAGAACTCCCGCCATAGATAGGCACAAGCTCCACATCCATTTAGGGGACTTACCTCGGCTCGGCAACAGCGAGGTCGCCGACAGCGTGCACCTTTTCAACAAGTGTGTTGATATAGTCTTCATCCTGTCCCTCAGTAACCCGACCGCGACGATCTGCACAGCCCTCAAACCACCCATGGCCTACGAAATCCCTAGGCCGGGCTCTCTCAAAAGGAAGCGCAGAAGACGCCGCAATGACAAGCCCGCAATATCCGCAAAGCTGTACCTCGACAGCAATCTGAAGGGTGAATTGGGTATTCTATCTCTGGATCTGGTGGAGGATCTGTTCCCTCACCTGGCTCCGGCCGAAAGCCATGGCGACCTGTTCGCTGCCATTACTCCTTGGACTCCCGACGCTTCACCATCTGCCTCCAGCTGGGCCGTTCTACCAGTCAGGCCGCCAACTCCAAACGAGAAGCAGCTGCCACCTTCCAGTATATTTTTCCCAGCCTCGGCGCGAGGCACCCAGAGCTTCGTTAGCATCTTGTCGGCATTGGCGCCTAATAGGACTCTGAGGCAGAACAGCGCAATCGAGGTCAGGGTCAATGATGTGGTACCGCTTCCGCTGGACGCCGTCTTCCTCTCGCTCGACTTCGCCGCAGTGGAGAGGCTTCAAGAGGCACAACGGCGTTATGGCGGTGGTAACATGGGATCGAATGGACACATACGAGAGAAGTCTTCAGGCTCAATGGAATTAGCCGGGCGAAATGCGGTCAGTGGGGCTGGTGACGAAGAGTTCAGAAAGAGGATCGTCAGCGATGCGTTGCAGGACTATGGGCTACTTCATACTGGAGACTCGGTTGCAATACCGTTGACGCACCCAGTAACGCATACTCGTCCGCCTCCTGCAAAGGTCCTTGCTTCCGAACCCGTTGCCCAAGGCCTCGTCACCGCTCGCACCAAGATTGTTGTGGTACCGTCTAATGATAACCGAAAGACTGTCTCCTCTCGTCCTCTACTGTCACCTCGTTTAGACGAGGAGAGCGATGAGAATCCAGACGACTCAACAACGGATTCCTTTTACTCGGCCACCGATGCTCCGATCCATCCTTCTCCTTTGAAACCCGTGGTCACTTCCAAGTCGGCTACTGACATGTCGATGTCCGAGGGCTCACTCTTCGACGATACTACAGAGGACAGTAACTTATCTAGTGATGACGAAGATATGATTTCTCTCGCAAAACCTGGTGGCGCGCTTGGGGATGGCCCGTCCGGGATCAACTCCGCCAAATCAATCTCCACCCAGAGACAGTTCGATGGCAGGTTGAACGGTATAAGCACTCCGGGATCTGTCCTCTCTCACATGTCAGCCTCCACAATACGGGGCGGATTGGCGCAGAGAAACAAGGTTTTCCGTGCTCAAGGGCTGATTCGTACGATACCGACCGAGATGCTCTACCCGAGACCAAGTGCGGACGAGGACGAGGAAGCACGGGTGTACATCGACGCTGCATCATTGGCTCGTCTCGGCTGTTTTTCCGGTGATTGGGTACGCATAGAGAGCAGTGAAATATATCCTTTTCAGCATCTCAGTGCTTTCGCCAGCCTTGACGCTCGAAGTGATGGTAACTGGCGACCCGTCAAAGTCTACGGTCTGCCCGAGAGCATGGCGAAAAAGCCCATACGATACCAGTTAAACCCAAGGTCGAATCTGCAAAGAAGTGGTAGTAATGGCAGTCGGCGAGGGAGTATTGCAAGCATTCTCACCACTAGCGCTCCTCTCGCTGGTCTCTATTTGAGCCCAGTTCTGTTGGCCAATCTCGGTGAACCTAGCCATGTCTCTATTTCGCCTCTGCCTAAGCAACGATCGAGTTTAAAACGAACAATGAGCCCTCGCCCTGGCTCAGTCTCGACGAATGCACCGCCTACAGCCAACGAGGTAACGCTCAGGAAAGTCGTCTCACCACTGTCCAGCGAAAGAGTGCTAAACAACCTACTTTTCACCAATTTGAAGGAACACTTTGAGATAAGACAACGGGTCTTGAAATCTGGCGATCTGGTTGCGATACCAATCGATGAAGCCCTTGCTCGATCCATGCATGATGGAGAGGACGGCCAGAGTGCTGCGATTCTGTCGCAATGGGGTAATTCCATGGCTAAGAACGAGTCGGTGGAAGATAGCAGTCAACCTACTGCGGTTGCATGGTTCTCTGTGGAGTCAGTCAATGTCACCGCAAAGGACGACGTCAGTGGGCCCAATTCATTGGAAGTCTGGGGAGGCACAGCCATCATGGACACAGACAAGACTACTCTGCGTCAATCTGGAGACGAAAAGAGAAGATTGCCCTCCACGACGCAGAGCACCTGGGAGCTCTATCTCGGGACCCGCAAACTTTCACCTCCGAGTCTGGCAGCCTCCCAGAGCATCCCTGAGGCACCCAAACCATACATATCAACCCTGCAGAGGCGGCTCAGAGAGCTCATCTCAACATCAGTCTCGCCGCGTGCTGTCCACCTCGGTATGCCACCGTTAGCAGTACTCATCACGTCAACACAGCGTAGCATTGGAAAGTCTTTCATTGCACAGCGTGTCTGTGCTGATTTGGGCTTACATTTCTTCTCTATTGATGCTTACGATCTTTCATCTGATGGGAGTGGATCTGGCGCCGATACCAATACACAAGGACTTTTGGAAGCTCGTTGTGAAAGAGCTCTAGATTGTGGTCCCGAATGCACTGCCATATGCATCAAGCACGTGGAACAATTGGATTCTGATCGGATGGTCAAGAGTCTGAAGGGCATCCTAAACGAAGCAAGAGTCCTTGTTGCGACAACCACCGACGTGGAAAAGGTGTCAGACTCCATCAGAGGTTTATTTACGCACGAACTTGACATGAGCGCACCAGACGAAGGCGAGCGAGAAGGCATTCTCAGAGATGTGATTGCTGAATCTGGCATTCCGTTAGCTTTAGATGTCAATCTTCAATCACTGGCTGTCAAAACTGCAGCGCTAGTAGCTGGTGATCTGGTCGATGTTGTCGACCGCGCCGTCACTGCAAGAGCTGAACGCCTCCAGAACATTGCTGCTCATGCGGTAAGCTCCAGCGTTAACAACAACACTGACATTACTTTGAAAGATATCCAGCTTTCAGGGGGTATGGCCGCACACTCCCTCGTTTCGGCTGATTTCGAAGCAGCCGTAGAATTGGCGAGAAAGAACTTCGCAGACTCAATCGGTGCGCCGAAGATTCCAAATGTGCAGTGGTCCGACGTTGGTGGACTGTCGCACGTGAAGGATGCAGTGGTAGAGACTATCCAACTACCACTGACAAGACCAGAACTTTTCGCAAAGGGCCTGAAAAAGAGGTCAGGCATTCTGTTCTACGGGCCTCCTGGAACCGGAAAGACCCTCCTTGCCAAAGCCATCGCGACCGAATTCAGCTTGAACTTCTTCTCGGTCAAAGGGCCAGAGTTGCTAAACATGTATATTGGCGAGTCCGAGGCCAACGTCAGGCGTGTCTTCCAGCGAGCTAGAGATGCCCGTCCGTGCGTGGTCTTCTTCGACGAATTAGACTCTGTCGCGCCAAAGCGTGGCAACCAAGGTGATAGTGGCGGTGTCATGGATCGTATCGTATCCCAGTTACTAGCTGAACTTGATGGTATGAGTGACGGAGAGGCCGGTGGCGGAGGGGTTTTCGTGATTGGTGCCACTAATCGTCCAGATCTGCTCGACCAGGCCTTACTCAGACCTGGTCGCTTCGACAAAATGCTGTATTTGGGAATCAGCGACACACACGACAAGCAGGAGACCATCCTGAAAGCTTTAACGAGGAAGTGAGTTCTGCCATACCCTACGATCTATCGTGCTCGCCGACGATGCTAACCACTTAATGCTGTAGATTCACCCTGTCTCCAAGCCTGTCTCTCGCACGTGTGGCAAGCACCTTGCCTTTCACCTTTACTGGCGCGGATCTATATGCTCTGTGCTCGGATGCAATGCTCAAAGCTGTCACACGGTCTGCACGTCTCGTCGACTCGAAGCTCGCCATTATCAACCAAGAGCGTGCCAAACGGAGCCAAGCTTCTGCATCTGTGGCATACTATTTCGACCATTACGCGACGGACGAAGATACACAAGTCGAAGTGGAAGAGGAAGACTTTCTAAAGGCAAAGGGTGAGTTGGTACCCAGTGTCAGTCTCGATGAACTGGGCCATTACGAACGGGTTAGAGACCTTTTCGAAGGGCAAGCAAAGAAAGGTACCGATGACAACGGTAATGGCGAGGAATCCAACACCTTAAATAGCGCAGCCGGTAAGGAATCCGCACGCAACAGGATGATGGAGGCGATGAGGCGAGCGACTGGAACGAACGGAAAAAGTGCGCTCGCCGATAGCAGTCTTAACGATGCCAACGACGACGATGACGATTATGTCATCAGAACCGATCAATTGTCGCTGAATGGCGGCGGTAACAACTCAAAATCTGTCTCGTCGGCCGGTCTTGGGGCTAAAGGTAAAGGCAAGGGAAAGGGCAAGTCTGCTGCCAGCCATTTTGGCAATGATGCTGATGGAGAGGATTTATACGACTGAACATAGCTTAAAAACACATGTATCGCATCGAAAACAGAGTGGCACGACCTTGGACGATGTGCCCTTCTAAATGAAATCAAAACATCTACTTGAAATTGTGCATCAGCGACATCATCCTTCAGACATGAATAATAACTAGCTCTTATCAGCTCAGCACATCGACTGAAAGGGTCCAATATGAAGCCATCGATTTGACGAAATGTGCATGACCTAAGTGGTGTAACTGCTGTGTGCCCCTCCAGAGGAATGCGTTGGTTACTTGCCTTGCAGAGGTGCAGAACGAGCTCGAGAAAGAGATGTCTACCAAGAGTCGTGGCGGCATGGCTTTGCTAGGCGGTTTCATAATTGCATCTGACAAGAAACTTTCGGTCTATATGAAGAGCCTTAATGTGCTGTAGCTTGCAGATCTCCTTCGTCAGCATCCCGTCGAACAAAGTCTCCAGCCAACGCACGTAACGTACGTAACGTTCAACATGCAAAACAGCACCAGGGACGGCACCGGAACCGGCACGTACTATAGCTTCAGTGGAGACGCCAGGTTCCAAGGTTGGCTCCTAATAAATTGTGGAGCTACGTTGTGGCTTGTATGCTGCGGTCGAGACAGCCATCCCCAATGTTGGTCAGGATAACGCGGCCTTGGACACAGTTGCCGACAACCGAAGAGTGGGCTGTGGTGTTCGTCTTGGCCATGATCATCGCCATGGCATCAAAGGTGGCACAGTTCTCAGCCTAGGCACCCGCAATACCCATCTACCGCATCGTCTACACTCACTAATCACAGACAGATGGATGGACATTGACACTCGCACTCGCATACGCATCCCCGTCCGCATTCACATGGCCAAGCGGCCGCGGGGCTGATCANGGCAGATGACGTGGGCTGCCGTGGATGCTGGATCTCAATATCTTCCAGCCTACATCATCTACTGTATGGTACCTGCACCGGCGCCAATCACCTGCTGCTCTATACCGTTCGGTTAGTCTGTCTTGCAATAGCAAAATTAAAATTGCATAACAACAGCCCAGAGTCGCGCCGGACTCGCGCAATAGACAGTCTCTCTTTCAATCTTTCCGTCCTGCCGCTCAAAGTTTGTTGAAATCCGCTCCGGCGCTTATGACCTCAGTCCTTTTCGACGCAATCGCACCTCTGTAACCTCCCCCCACTCTTCACCTGCCATAGTGTTTCTCCCTCCGCAACCAACCACTGCCACTCACAACACTGAGGTGAGAGACAGCAAAAGGGCACCAACATGGCGTCCGATTTGCCAAATGGATCCGCCTCGGGTGAGCAGTGGCACGACACGGTGGTTGTCGCTCCTCCCAAACGATCGGACACGGTGGAAAGCAACGCTGTCTTTGTCGACGCCCCAGAGATCCCCACCGAGCAGCAAGACCGGGCTGCAGAACAGCGTCGGAAGCTCGATCGTTCCGCCCCTTCTCTGGTCTCCATCCTGTCCAAAACCTCTCTACCTCCTCCTGGCTCTGTCCTGACCGGCAAGCAAGAGCACTATCTAAAGCGAGAGTTGATCAGCCAACAGACGAATTGGGAGATCAGCGAGCTCTCTTCGCCCACAGCATTGCAGCGTTTCGGTGCTCCTTTCCTGTCTGACCAGGGCGAAGTCGCACCGGAAGATAGCGAGCTGCCGTTGCTCAGGTACATCTTTGTGCGTCATGTGCGCAATTTCCCGTTTCTCAACCAGGCGAAAGAGAAGGAGTTTTGGCAGGATAAGCTCCAAGTCTTCTTGGAGAGCTTCGCGAACAAACACATTTCCACGAGCGAGGATAGATTGGAACAGACCAAGCGGTCCAAGCTGGCCACCAAGGCCGAGAAGCTTGTCGAGCTGATGATGGTCTCTGGTATCCCTACTGCTTCTGGCTATGAGGAGCGAATACGTTTTGCTGAAATGGAGGTTGTGGACCGTGGCGCGAACGAACAAGGGCTTGTGGTCAATGTACCTCAGGGCCACTGGATCAATGGATGGGACATCAACGTCGCCGGCGTGCGCAAAAAGAGGGAGAAGAGGCATGTCAGACACCATCACCATGCCGAGTATTTGCTTCGCGTGAAACAAAAGGACCGTCCTGAAATCTTCATTGGCCGTCGATTTGGTGACTTTGTCAAGATGCATAAGCGCCTTAGGCAGGAGTTGCCTGGGAAGGTCCTCCCACCATTACCTCACAAGAACAGGAAGGATTCCTTATGGAGCGGTGGTTATGCGGATGACGATGCTAGCAGCATATCCTCTGTCTCGACACAAGCCTCCCCTCTGCCTCCCCTGAATGAGGCTAGTGAGGCTCCAGGTGGCTTTCGATCCTATCTTGGATGGGGAAATGGTAGTCACAAGCGAAGTGTTTCACGTTCATCCGCAAACGTGCCTGGAACAGCTTCACCTAGGGGTAGCCTGGATGCACGTCAAACGTCTGAGACTCGCGGAATCTCACCAACGAAGGAATCTACATCACCGTATATGCTCTACCGCGAAGAGCAGCGCGTATCATTACGAGCGTTTTTGAGGTCCTTCCTACAGAACGAGTCTATCGCGCGATCTCAAGCAATTTACGACTTTCTAACTGCAGACCCCATTACATTCACAGCAGAAGAACAGGCTGATATTGAAAGACGTAAAGAAATGGATGAAAAGCGGCTTGAGGAGCAACGGGCTTTTTTCGAAGTCGCACGTCAGCGTGCCAGAGAGCTGGATGTGCACATGGAGAAATTCCGTCGTTCTATTGTCGAGAGGGATGGCCTTCGAAGCTTATTCACTGAGATCCGTGAGAAAAACACTCTAGCTGAGCTTGCGCCTGAGTACAGGAAATTCGCTGAGTGGCTGCGCATCGAGGTGGCTGCCACGATATATCACCTCTTCCTTGCAGAAGACAACTCGCCCGACTTGTTCGCCCAAGCAAAGAGGATACACGGACTTATACCGTACTCGGCTTTGAAGCAAGTCATTCGCTTTGCCAATCCAGCTGCCGTTATGAGTGGCGTGCTGGATCTGTTCATGGCACAGCCTTTTGGCGCGAAGAGTCTACTGCAGAGAATATTCGGACTGGCTATCGGTGATAGTGTGCGACAAATTCAACGCTCTATTGATGTGCTGCTCAGCAAGATTGATGAGCCTGTGTTCTCCGAGAAGGTGAAGAATTATATTGGATCGAGCGAGGAAGTCAAAGATAAAGTGAGGCAGGAGGCTGCACAAGACGATCTCGATCTACTCGTCAAAGTTCTGCAATCTGAAGACGTTGAGCCTGCGCTGGAACCCGAGCAAATCGGCAAAGCTTTCAATGCCTATGTTGCTTGGAACAACGCTGTTGAGAATGTCGATGATGAGATGAAGAGTGGTGCAGAGCTGTTCGCCCAGCTAAAGCAGCTGCTGAAGTTATACACTCGCCAACGGGACAAGAGGATGATGCTTGCAATGATTGAGGAGCCGACTACTCTCCATCTATTCCGCGACCTCTTCACAATCTTTTACGAACCTCTTGTGCGTGTCTATAAATCTGCCAATGTCTACAACAGCGTCACAGACTTTGCACGCTTTGCCGATGATGCTATTGCAACAATCGAGAAGGCCCAGCGACAGGACGTTTCGGCAGATCCGAACCAAACCGTGCAAGCTTTCATTGATCTATGTGAAAGGCACGAGGAGGATCTGTACAAGTTTATTCATGAGGTCCACATTCACGATAATGGATTGTTTGATAAGCTCATGAACTGGATTGAAGGCATCCTTGAATTCCTACGCCACGGTCCGAAGGGAGGTAAACTTGACATGAATGCGCTTTTCCTGGGTGCTGCCGAATCAGGTCAGGTTGACAAGGCGCTTTGTGTCCGGGAGATTAACAGTCTCATCAAATGGCAGATGGCCAGGAAGAAGTGGCACTCAGATAAGACACGCCAGAAGATGGCCTCAGGTGGTGAAGCCAACCCAAATTTGGCAGCTGACGGCTCGGCTACTGGAGGACTATCAGCGACCTTTCAGCCTGGAGACTTTGGCCTGAATGCTATGGACCTACAGGATCTCGGTGGTAATGAAGAGGATGAAGATTCCTGGACTGAAAGCGATGAAGATGAAGAAGATGCCGATCCGATAGTAGCGGAGAGGAAGAGGAGACAGCGAAAGCAGGATGTCCTCAAGCGCACTGCTGGCGAACCCCAAAAGCCACTGATAGTAGAGCTTCCCAAATTACAGGAGAGTTTTGTTGCTATGTTGAGGATGGTGCTTGCTGAATAGACCATGGGAAAGACACGAGTTCATCAAATGGGAGGTTCAGGGAAACATTAATCCTTTCCTGCTTTGACAGCATACATTCAGCGCAGGACGCTTCAAATTCGTTGAGGATATTGGGATTACATACGCCTTTTTCTTTTGGCTGGACTACACTGCGGGTCGGTAACGCGTAATGACGAATGATGGCATTCAGAGTACTAGCTAGAACATTGACTCTCTCGCACTGTGATCTGAGTCTTCATATAAACGTATTCGCCACTCTCACACTCAAAGACCACGGCTCAATATCTTCAGGTGTGCCACTTGTGAATCTTGTCCTTGGAATGTTTGTATTCGGTCATCCCGTGACTTTGCATGCTGGCCAGGAATAATGTCGTTGTCTAGAACCAGCCTTTGTAGACCCAGGTCTCTGCACTCACGATCGAGATCATATTGTTGCAAAAGAGTTATCTGAGGTCGGTATGCAAATGATAGGTCTTGAATGCAGTCAGCAAATCATCAGAGGGCGCACCTCGCGTGATGACTGCGGCTGCAGAGCTGCAGATTAAGAATGGGTGTCCTTGGTGTCTAGTAGACATAGGCAGCATTGAGATGCTATGTGGGAATTGCCTTGCGCATTTTTCGGCTCTGTAGAATCAAGTGGCAGTCGTTCTTCTCGTACTCATGATGTGTTGACCAATATAAAGAAAGGACAATCTAGTCCCAAATTCTCCTACCCAGTCTCCATGGCTTCGNCCTGATCCTCTTCTTGTCCAGCCGCAGCATCTTCCTCACCGAGCCACCAAAGCGTGGGGCCGAGGCCGGAATGCAGCATAGATCCGACAATCCTATAGGGGACCTTCCTACCCTCGGACTGCTCGGCCTCGTCCATGAGCTCGGGGGGTTTCTGCTGCTGGGGGCTGAGATCCGTCCACTCCTCGTTCTCAACGCGCCAGAGGCACTTCTCTGCCTGGTCGAAGTAGTAGTCGTTGGTCCCGCCCTCGCCGTCGTCCGCATGCCAGACGAACAGGTCCTCGCCGTCGTCCGTCCCGAAGGTCGTGCCGTCGTACAGCAACGACGGCGGCACCGACACGTCCTCGAAGAAGTCCATGCTCAGCGAGATGCCCTCCTGCATCTGCGAGTCCGTGATCGTGCCCCGCAGGATCTCGCCCTTGAACGGCCGGAACACGACCAGGCGGAAGTCCACGTTCACGTTCACAATCCCCGTCCCGTGCCCGATCAGCCCTTCAGAGGCCGAGATCAGCGAGTGCAGCCCGATCACCAGGCCGACCTTGTGGATCACCTTGTCGGCATATTTGTTGTTGATCCAGTCCTCGATAGCCCGTGTGCTGGCCTTGGTAAAGTCTGATGGTGGGATTTGCACCACGTCTGCAAGGGTGACCTAATTTGGGCTTTTGTCAGAACAGTGTAAAGAAATACATGTGTCGATTCGTGCTCACCAGAATGTACATATTGGTTCGACTAAATGTCAGGAATCCTTTTTTAAGAAATTTGCGTCAGATTCTCAATCGCAACGGAACTGACGAACATCGACCGCAGGGTCATAGCGACAATTCACTGCATCAAGACGACATTTAGCTCGTCGGATTACATGCAGTTGGTAGATTCTATACGGGAAGTCCTCGTTTGAACCGAATTTGTTGCTACAATACAGTGGCTGCGGATGCCTTTTCCATCACAGCCAAGCGGACCAATCAGCACGCCCGCCGTTCGACCTTGCAGCTTTCTTAAGCTTCGAACATCCTGACATTGCCTCCTTTCGTAATGAATATACCTTCTTACGGAACGTGAATATAATAATGATTCTGGCTTCGATGCAGGTAATATCCTTCAACTGTTAATCAAGGGAGAAAACTGAAGATATGACTGGCGCATTCACATTTCCGCCACCGCCACCTCCACCACCCAAGGTCAGCTCGGACTCATATCACACCCAACAACCTCATACTCGCGGTCGTGGGAACGAAAGAGGGCGCGGTTGGAGTGGCCGTGGGACTTTCAATGGTGCTGGTAGAGGCCGAGGAAATAGTAGAGGCTCAGGAAATTCCTACGGGCAACATCATGCCTCCAACGAATCCGGCTGGCCTGGCCCATTACCAGATGAAAATCTCAGCCAGAACCATTTCGGCCGTCAGCAGTCATTTGATGGCAGCTTGAATTCAAACCCAAGGACTGTTGCTGGTCACAAGAGAAAATTGGAAGCATTAAGACCGCCATCTCACGGAAAGGAAAAGAAAGCCGCAATTGAAACGGCGCCCGCCGTACCCAGCTTTGGATTGCCTGTACCGCAGCCCTCGTCATCCAATACCGGAAACTCTTACTCGCGACCACAGAAGCCGAAGCAAAGGCTGGGTCTAGTTCCTACTGCCACGCCTGATGAGGTGTCCTCAAGTGAGGGCGAGGAGGACGTCGACGAGGAAGCGATGTTTGCTGCATTAGGCAGTAAGCTCACATTCGAGCATGACGGGCAAGTCATGTCGCTCAATACCCCGGCAGATCTTGAAGCTTGGAAAAGGGAACGACAGCGAAATTGGCCCACTAGGGCTAGAATGTCGGAACGCGACATGGAGAGGAGGAGAATTGGCAGAGAACGGCGTCGCCTTCTCGACGAAGCTGCTAAACTCGACTATCCACCTAAGGTCGAAAATCTTGAAATGCAACAGAAGCAACCACAACCACGCCAGGGCGGCCAGAAAGACTCGCGAGAATCGACCCTGCCTCAGACGGTCTTGGAGGGCAAACAGGATGAGGAATCTCGTATCAAGCCAGAGGAATCATTCCAAGGAACTGCTGTCTCGTCTGAAACGCTAGAGCGCAGCGGTGACATTGACCCTCGAACCATCCAGCAAAATACCACTCTACAGATAAGGCCCGAAGAACATCAACAAAATGAAGTACGCACGGCAAATTTGGAGCAGCATCAGAAGCAGCCGGTTGAACAAGGCCAAGTAGAAAACTTGTCTGCTGAAATCCAACACCACAACGGCACTGAGAAGCCTATTCAAGGTACCATAGTGAAAGGTCAAGGGCAGGCGTCGAGCGATGAACATAAGGTTTTGAAGGAAGATCGAGAGTCTTCACCCTTAGCATCGCCAGACTCAGGTTCAGAAGACTCGGACTCTGACGGGCCTCCAGAAGAGGCTAGCTCCACCCAGGCGCCTCTCCCAACAGCATCCACCAACACCAGACTCAGACCCGTATGTCGGTACTTCACGGCGAGTGGGTACTGCCGCGATGGTGACAGCTGCAGGTTCAGACACGAATTGCCTACCAGAGGGTCAGGGCAGAGGGGACAACAGGATAATGCGGCCAGGAACCAACAAACAGCAGGACAAAGGGAAAAGAAAGGCCCTTATGTGCCTGATGTGGATGGGAGTGCCGCCGCAAGGAAGGGTCTTTTCGAGAGACTGCTTGCTCAAGAGGCCAGTGACGAGAATAAGCTCGCATTGGATGTGATCAAATACCTTGGAGCGAAAGGCTTTTTTGCTGCTGAGAGTGGGGATTGAAATTGAAACCCTGAATTATTCCCATAACCCGCCCGCTAGCAAACCCGCTCTTTTTTGTGTCTAATAGGTTAAGGGTGTTGCAAATACATGTATTATCAAAAGAAATGAAGCCGCGCTACCAACACCTCGAACAATTTGCTCGATTGAGTAGCCATTGCAGAAGGACCTACAATAGCTACCACAGCGGACACACAACGATGACAGAAATGTGAGCCGCCAGAGTCAGTCTTGCCATCCTCTCTTGAAATATAGCATGCACACAGCAGCTATAGCATCGTAACAGCCGCGAACACGACTACCACCAAAGCCATCAGGCTGTGGCTTGCCGAACGCTCCTCTGGCGCCATGCTGGTGGGAGCCGGCGTTATACCGTTGATGGGGGATGTGGGCGGGAAGCCATAGCCAGGTGGTAGTAGACCGCTGCTGCCACTGGCGGTGCCTACTGGGTTGAAGCTGCTGGCGGTAGCTGCAGAACCACTGCCTGCTGGAGCAGAGCCACTGGCTGCGGGAGGCAATGCTGTCGTGTTTGTACAGTTGTAGTTCTGAGGCGCGGCCGAAGGTGCTGGTGGTGTGTTCGCGGCCGGCTTTGCTTCCGCGCATTGTGCCTCGTAGTACGCCCTGGCTTGAAAGTCTGGCCAGAAATTTGGCTTGTCAGCTGTCTTGCATAACTCAAACAGTATCTCAATCGGCCGGATCACTTACCAAGCGCGTACTCGGCGGTCTCACGCAGTGCATCAAGCACAAGGTTATGGTCACAAGTGAGACTTGCACTCTTGCCTTCATGGAAGACACATTGTCCGTCTGCGGTGGGCTGGCCACCAATGTCGACGCCTGAGCTGCTGCTACCTTGACAATCTTCTTCGTCGTAGATTGTAATGTTGCACATGCCGAAATCTCCGGCGATGCCGAAGGCGTGAGGCACGAAGCTACGGAACAGGAACGGACTCGTCACACAGGCCCCTGTTGCATTCAGAGTGAGCGTGGTGGTATCGTTCGTGTCAGATCCGTCACTGTTGGTCGATGGCACGTAGCTGTCCTGGCAGCTATACTGTTCCTTGGGACTCAATGTGATGTGGATGGAGGCAAGGAACGCTTGAAAATCTGTCAGGGAACCGGAAGTCGCCTCACTTGGGCACTTCGATTGGGCGCATGAAACGACAAGCTCGACAGATGCTGAGCCGCTGTCAGTGCAGGATGATGAGTTAGGGCTGATGTCGCTGTAGCAATTTTGCTGCAGGAGTCATTGTTAGCCTTCATTGACTTGAACTGGCTGGAAAAGAGGCAGATTAACAAGACACTGATCATTCAAAGGATTCCACTGGCCGTTGGCCATGGCCACACTGGCCAGCGAGGCGAAACTGGTGAGCTTCATCTTGATATCAGGGACGATTTTGAAAGGTGGGCTTGAAGGCTTCANGGCTGATGTTCTCAAAGGACAGGATGAATAGGGTTGACCTGAATGTCAGTAAACAGAGGTAGTAGGCGTTTTCGTCCTGTTTTCAAAAGGTAGTGCAACGCTGCGGAGGCATGGGCGATGATTTGGAAGCTGGTGGTTGCGGCATTCTGAAGATGGTCGAACATGACTGCCACTTGAACACCTAGGCAGAGGGATGGCAATGGTGATCGAAACAATCGTGTACTGCTAACTTTCAGACTGAGGGTGGACGATGGAACTCGCATCCTGGAGAGAAGAGTAAGCGCCGAATGGCACTTGGCGAAGGGCCGCAATTTATGTGGTGATCTGTTCGTTGTACGCAAGAACGCTCTTGGCTGTTATTACCTCAACAGCCAACTACATTTTTTGTTGGAACGGAAGCGATGCACCGCCAAAGGTGCATGAGATATGGGTGCTCGGGTTGATTCCAGGCAGGTCACATTCTAGTCGAGCACAAGGCAATTGCAATGTCGATTCAATATCATCGTAGTCATCTGTAGTGTAAGCCAACTTAGAGACCCTTGAACCACGGATGTGGCTACTTCTTGCCTTCTGTATTCGGTCTTGGTAGTGCTCATCCTTGCGGGAGAACCCTGGAGCAGTAGGCACTTTCGCGAAAATATGTCTTTTCTCTGGTAAGCCCCTGATCCGCCGTGGGGCCGCTACAAGAGCATACCTATCTGGGCAGTTGGAAATGTGCCTGGAAGGCTGATTGCTAGCGATCTGGCAATCACGAAGTATCTTGACATTTAAGCAGGTGGAGAAGCCACGAGACAACGTCAGTCTGTCGACCCTCGTGGTCGCTCCCTTCAACCAATACGCTACTCGGAAAGTCAGAATCCCGAAACGTTGCGTTAGACAAGGAGGTCTATGGCAACTTCGGTGAAGCTGACTTCGGCCATTCCAGGTCGTGCCCGGATTTTGTCAGGTAGGTTATTTAACAATTGGAATATGTTGGAGGCGACAGACTTTTTCAAAGGGTGGAAACCGTCTTGCACCTGCCATGCTATCATTTAACTTGGCCACGTATATGGCACAATAAGCTATTGCTGTAGATGAGGGAACCCGAATACAGAACAAACCGTAAGATACATACAAATATGAACAAAATACAACGTCCTTAATCCTTTTTGGTCACCATCTTGTTGGAGAAGTTCCAATCGTTGAGGTAACCAGCTCCAGCACAAAGATAGGTTGCAAACCCAACCCAGCCCAGGTATGGTGCAAGGAACCAGCCGGCCTTCTCATCAACCTGGCCCCAGAGGTAAGTCAGGTAGCTGAGGGTGCCGCCCAGGGCTAGGATGTCCACCATTGCCAACACAGGCTTCTTGAAGCCGAAGAAGAGCGGCATCCAGATGAGGTTCAAGCCGAGCTGCAGCGTGTAAAGCGTAGCTCCATGCCTTGTCTTTTGTGCTATACTAGGGATCGGAGAGCCTGCACCAGCTGTCCAAGCGCGATGGGCGGCATAACCCATGCTGGCATACAGTATGCTCCATGCCGGGCCAAACACCCATGGTGGTGGGCGAAGTGGAGGTTGGCGAATCGCAAGATACGCGTTCTGGGCATCGGATGCTTCAAATTGCGTGAGTAGGTATGACACCATTGAGATTCATATTGATATATCTGGCTTACGTCTGGTAGAGAAGCCAACTGCAGTACCGGCTACCACCGGAAGGAGAATGGACGCGGCGGCATTCTCGAAGATGAAGGATGGCAAGGTCAATGAAGGGATGTAAGTCGTCATGGTCGCGGTCGAGATGAGATCTGATAGATGGAGGAAGTGGTATATCTAGGGAGGCTACCAATGAGTTATATTCTATCTGCTTCCCATTGACCGGGAGGTAAGCATCAGCATAATCGTACGTCTGTCCTTAAGCCGATCGTGTTTAGTTTCGCGTGTTTACTGATGACATCACCCCTCGGCTTGATGGGCTCTGTTATTTACGTTACGCTCTGTATTGCGCGTTATTATGTTACAGTATCGATACGGGAACGGTCGACATGCTAGAGGGCATATGGAGATAAAGCGGCTTGGCACGGGCCGACCCTCACTGCCTTGGGCCGGCCGATGTCCAGTGGAAGCTGCCGGACTGGGGCTGGCTGGTTGGCTGACTGACTGGCCGGCTGGCTGGGGCTTCTCCATGTTTGAAGCTGGACCGTTCCTGTCTTTGACTTCATTCACCATTAGCCATGCTGCCCGGCTCTGCGGCGACTTCTACTGTCAATTGACTCTTCACCCTGCTTGCCGTCGCGTCAATCATCAATCCTCACGCGCCGATTGTTCGTACATCCCTTCTTCCCTAGCATCCTCATGTTCGTCGAGCCCTGCTCGCGCCCTCTACCCTTGTCTTCCCTTCACTTCAGCCGCAACGCAACCTGAACCTGCTGTGCCTACTACCTACCTCAATGCCTTCTTCTGGCCCTGNCTTCATCAGCCATCATGAGCCATGCCGAGCCGAGAATGACTGATTGACTGCATTGTGTCTCTGTTTACGCCTCTACGCCTTGTCTCTCTTTTCACCCTTGAATGCTTGTTCTAACATTGGCCTTCATGGCAGATACTTCACACAGGTGTCCCATCCGCTACTACGTAGCGGCCCTTTGCCAGTATGGATAGCTATGACAGTTACAAGCGCTCCCCACCAGCGCGCGTACCCAGGGATTCCAGGAGAGATGAGCCATACTACGACCGCCGACGGTCGCCTGACCCACGCGATCGCAGAGAGCGTCGCGACAGACGACGGTCGCGCTCTCCCGTCCAGATCGATCGCTATGCGCCAGCCGGACGTGATGAGTACGGGTATCGCGACCGCGACCGCGATGACCGACGCGACCGCAAGCGCTCCTCTCCCCCTCCCATCGATCGCTACATTCCTGGTCAAGACAATGCACCACCCGCTATGATCGTCAATCCACTGCCTGATCCATTGAAGCTGGACTTCCAAGTCGGGTTCACTTGGTTTGCTGAATGGTGGCGGACCGAGCAGCGCATCAAGGAAGAGAGGGATGCTGCGAAAGCCGGCAGAAGACCCCCCCGGGTTCGTGGCGAGCGAGAGACACGCGAGGATCGTGAGGTCGAAAGACCCAAGATTCAGGCTGCATACGACCAATACAAAGTGAATCTCCAACGTCAGCAAGCGCAAACCTTCGTCCGTCTGCACAAAAGCGAGGATTGGTTCCGGGAACGTTATGTCGCTGAAGTCAGGACACCGTTCAGACAGCGCCTGACGGACTACAGGAATGGACTTTTTGAGCAGTGGCAGCAGGATCTTTCGAATGGTGTCTTCGACGGCTTCACCTTGGAAGGTATCTACAAGAGCGAGTCAAATGGTATGGGTGGTGTGGTCGAGAAAGAAGAGGGCGAAGCTGCCGCTGCTGCTGAAGTCCTTGGCGTAGGGGACTTGCTTCCATCTAAGGGTGGCGACATTCGCGACCCAGTCGCATTGCTTCCGACGTTGCTGATCAAAACGATCGCGCCTACTGTCACACGCGACAAATTCGAGGCTTTCGCAAAGGAGCATTTGGGTGACGGTGACGGCGGTTTCAAACATCTATCGTTGTCAGACCCGAACCCTTTGAAGAAATGCCACCGTATGGGATGGATCATTCTCAATCCACAACCAGATTCCGACCCTGTTGAGGACAGTGAAGAACGCCCAGATCATAACATGGAAGATGGCGAGGAAACTGATGGGAACGCGGCCGCAACAGGCGACAAGTCCGGCTCGCTCACAGCTTCTGATCGAGCACTGGAGAAGATCAATGGGAAGACAATCGAGGACCCTGAACGAGGCAACTTCACCGTTCATTGTGGCGTTCACCGTCCCCCTGAAGCACCAAGAAAGAAGGCTCTCTGGGACCTATTTTCTGCGCCAGAGCGCATAGAGCGTGATCTTGACCTGGCAAGTCGGCTGGTCCAGAAACTTGATTCCGAACGCACAGGTGACGAGAATTCATTCGCGTTGGAGGAGATCGTTTCGCGAATCAATCACCTTTCAGCGCTTGGGGATCTTCGACCAATCAAAATTTCCAAACCCGAGAAAGACCCTGATGTTATGGTAGAGGAAGGCGAGGAAGAGGAGGATGAGGGTCAAGTACAGGATGAGGATGAGGCTGACGATGAAGATCTCATCACAATGAAGAAGAAGCTCGACTTGTTGGTCGAGTACCTGAGAAGGGTGTACAACTTCTGCTTCTTTTGTGTCTTTGAAAGCGACTCTGTCCATGAGCTCCAAAGGAAATGCCCTGGTGGTCACTTGCGCCGCCCACGGGCTAGCTTGACGAGCGCTGCCAAGGAGACAGCAAGGGCTTCAGCCAGAGGGGAGGAATTCCCACTCAAGAGGAAGTCTATTAGCAACGAAGCTAAAGACCCACCTGCTAATCAAGAAGATGGAGAGATGGTCGTAGAGGGCGACTCGCCTGGAGATGAGAGGAAGTCGGCATTTACGAGACCTGGTAGCAAGTCAGCCCAACAATTGCAACGCGCATTTAATTGGGTAAGAACTTTTGAGGAAAAGATTCTACAGCTTCTTGAGCCCGAGAACGTCGATATCAAGAAGCTAGGTGGTGTACCGGTCGAAGAAGGGTTAGAGGAGGACTTGGCCAAGGTGAGCGAACTTGTAAACCTTGAACTCTCTATCTATGTACTGACAAATCCTCCAGTTCGTCAAACAGGAAGACACAAGCAAGTACCGTTGCAAGGTGCCTGAGTGCACAAAGCTGTTCAAGGGCGTTGACTTCTGGCGGAAGCATGTGGAGAAGCGCCATCCTGAGTTCTATCAGGAAGTCCGATCCGACATCGACCTCGTCAACACGTATGTGCTTGACCCAGCCCATATTGCTCCCAGCCGCAGCGATGCGAACTCGAACGGTCATTTCCCTGTCAGTCACACAGGCGTGCCGACGGGCACTCCTCGTGGGTTCCAGCTCAATCCCTCCGGAATGCCAATGGGCTTCCCAATGGCTGCGGGGCTTGGAGGCGCCAATGGCCTGCCAGCGCCAGGCGTTTTCAACCCGATGGCCGGTGGGTTGCCACCGGGTCTCGCAGCTAGCATGTCCTTCGGGTCGAACGGAGGGGTTGGGCCGATGCGGAACCGAGGCGGCGGCTTTGGCCGTTCAAATAACAGCCCCTACGCGCGCATGGACGGTCGCGGGAGGCTGCCCAGCATGAACGGTGGCAAGAGCGGCGGCCTTATGGGCCTCCCAGGCATGGTAGCTGCGGCCGGCATGAGGGGCGCGGGCCTGCCACCGATGATGATGGCCGAGGGCGGCGCCACCGCCATGGGTCCGGAGGAGGCGGTCAGGGGTAGGAGCCTGCGCAGCTACGAGGACCTTGATGCCGACAAGGGCGCCGGCACCGGGGAGTTGAACTACTAGTAAGAATATTGTGAGAGCGTGAGACGAGTAGGATCTACTACACTGGGGGAAAGAGCTGGTACACCACTTCTGGACACGGGTATCGAGGCGTTAATTCGGTAAAGGGAGGGACGGTATGTGGTAAGGGCCACTGAAAACAACATGTACAATCTGAAGCAAATCCAGAAAAAGGTCTGGGTCAAATTTTGTAGAAAGGCAATGTCTTCCATAGCAGAAAAGTAAGCGAATGCGACATAACCTCAACTGAACACCAAAAGCTCGCTCTGCGAGATTGCAATACTATGTTAAATACGGTCTACAGGTCGTAAGCACTCCTTTTCGTACCAAATCATTCGCCTTTGATGCAATGCTCATGCCTTTGATGGCAGTCAGTGGTATCACAATACCTGTTCGTCTGAACGGAATCCCTCACAAGCAAAACCGTGGTACCTTCCAAAAACACCGATAGCGCCAATATTTATCGTTTAGAGACAGTAAGCAAGAACGTCGTGGGCGTATCGAAGTCGTGAAATCATCAAGACAGCAGATGCATCTAGTCTAAGGAGATGCGGTGGAGATCCCCTCTAGAATCTTGGTCAGCTCCTTAAGCCGCACGGGCTTGGTGAGGAACATGTCTATGCCAGAAGCCAGAGCCTCCTCTCTCGCGGCCTGCGACCCGAGCCCTGTCAAGGCGATGATCTTGACGGGAGAGGTGAGTGCGACCTCTTTCTCGTAGGCGCGGATGTGACGCGCAGCTTCGAACCCGTCCATTACGGGCATGTTGAGGTCGAGCAGGATGACCTGAGCTCTGGTCAAGGTGGTGGCATCTTTGTCTCCGTCGCTGGACACGTCAGAGGAATGATCTGAGGGTGTGTTGGAGAATGTTGCCTCTACGTTGGTCTTGTACGCCAGCACTGCGGCTGCGCCATCGGTTGCAGTAACGGCGCTGTGGCCTTGTTTCGAGGCATATGTCCTGAGCAATTGCAAATTCACAGCGTTGTCATCGACGAGAAGTAAAGATAGTTTTGGTGGTAACTGGACATCTGAGCTGGCTTCCAGTCCTAAATTTGTGCCCTGGTTAGACTGTGCTGTCATTGTCGTTGTGGTAGTGGTCGTCGTCGTGGTTGTTGTTGAGAGTGAAAGGATCGGTGAAGAGTGCCGCGGGCCATGTTTTGATATATGGTATTGGTGGATGTCTGCCTTGGATGGCGGCTCCTCGGGTAGAGACGCCGCTCTGTGGTGTTGAAATCTTGTTTTCCTGGCTGGACCTTGGGAGCCGCGAGCGACATGTCCACCATCCCGAAACTTTGCCAGTTCGTGATGGCCAGAACGAGCCAAAAGTTCATCGTTCTGGCTGGAGGTTGTTGTTGAAGGAGCTTTCAGGCATTGGCTGATTGCTTTAGTCAGGCTCTTTCGGCCCCATGGTTGAGCAACACATTCCAACACCGCACCCCTATGTGGAGCTTGTCCATCGTTCTGAATTGCCTTCGCCGACTTGACAGTGCGCGCGAGGACTATCAGGGGCGTGTTCCATGCGGTTTCAAGCAACTCCCGAAGAGATGGGACCTCCAATTCTTCTTCTCGAATCATCAGTACGTCCACACCTGTGGGCTGGGGTACGGTTTCCGGAACAAGTGTCAGCTCGTGCCCCATCCCCAGTAGAGTAGAACTGACCGCCTTGAGGAACGGCGCATCATTAGAATCGTCTCTAACGAGGGGGCTGTCCTGGGACACAGACCGCAACAGAGCAACGCGGATGTGGTCAAGGTTTTGTTCCGCGGTAGGCAAAGGTTTCGATAGCTCCCAACTGTTATCCAACTCGTTGGCTTTCCCTGCGACTAAGGGCCCTGTTATAGTCACTGTGGTACCGATGCCTTTCTGACTATGCACTTCAACCGTTCCATTAAAGTCCTTGACCAGCTTTGCCGTGAGGCTCAGACCAAGACCGAGACCCTCAGCAAAAGTGTCTTCTTGTTTAAAGGCACGGAAAAGGTAGTTCTCGAGAAAGTCGCGTGACATTCCTCGCCCGGTGTCTTTCACCACGAGTACTGCTGCCCCAGCAGGATATCTCTTCGATTCTAGCGATTTTGACAGAGACATATGAACATGTCCGCTTCTTGTATACTTCAGTGCGTTGTTGATGATATTCATGCAGACTCGTCTCCAAGCGCCGACTGGGATGTGGCTTGGGTAATTAGTATCTTTAATATCTAGAAGAAAATCTAGCCTTGGTTGCTCATTGCCGTCCGTACGCGGTCGACAACAAAATGAGTGATATACCGTATCTGCTACCTCCTCTGTAATGGTATCCAGTTGGGTGATAGGGCGAGGGGAGGTGTCAGTTCCACGTGATCTGGAACCCAGCGAGCCCATGAAGTCGGCTCTGTTGCTTCCTCCAATAGCCCTATGGGCCCTTTGCTGACTGGTCAAATAGTTGATTTTGCTGTAGTCAAGAACGTGGTCTATGATATCAACCAGCGTTCGACTACACCCTTCAAGCTGTGACAATATTGTCCAGTCCATCGTGGGGTGATCCTGCAAGAACTCAATACTTCCCAGAATACCGTGCAAGGGCGATCGCAATTCATGGGAGACAGATGAGATGAAGTCGGATTTTGCTTTGTCCTCCACCAATGCATCAAGTCGTCCAATATCAGCCATGACGGATTCACAGAAGATTGACACGAAGTTCAATTCAGATCCAGCTGACAGCATTCTCAATGGCGAACAGGTCCAAACAATAGCTGCAGCTGACCACCGTTGACGAACTGTATCCCACATTCCAAGGAAGAAAAGACTTCGAACACCAGGGAAAATGTTTTGGAATTCGAGACCATCATTGCGTTCAGTCTTTTTCCTCTTTATCTGAGGCTTCGGCCCACTTCCAGATAGGCTGCTGCTCACTGGTCTCGTGGAATTGATGGTCGAGGGTTCATCTGATAGCTCGTCGCTGGCGTATTGGTCCCCAGTGCTGTTGAAGGTCCATACCTTGCCGCGAGGATAGCGTCGCAACAAAGACTTCATCTCTTTTTCTCCGAAACTGCCATGGTTCCAACCGTTTACAGTAGCGGTGCCGAGAATTCGACATTTATTTTGTTCCAGGTCGTTGTCACCCGAAGCTATATCGGTATGCGATTCGCTATCCGCACCGTCTGATGTGTGTGGTGAAGAAAGCTCCTCAGGTCTCCTTCGGCTATCGACAAGCCCTCCAAAGCTACGCATGGTTGCATCGAGAAAGACAACTCCATCGAATCGAGCAGACTCTCTGATGAGCTCGGCAGCTCTCTGGAACTTTTTGTTGGCACCGCTCGGTGACGAGTCTGATGAAGCCCGAGCCGTAACATCAGAAGAATGTATTCTTACGATTTCCGGCCGCGAGGGTGCCTGGACGGTCTTTCCAGAAGCCTCTGCTGCTCCAGAGGTGACCGTCCGAATGCCATTGCCTGATTTTGACGAGTGCGATGGTCCAGTAGGGACGGCTTCATTCACAAACGTCCGCAATCCTGCAAGCATGCGAGCCCCCCTGGCAAAATCCGACCTTGACCGTACCATTTCTAGGTGTGACATGACGTTGTCGGCCATTTCTTGGAGAAACAATACTTGCCTATCCTCCAGGCCATTACGCGGGTGATCGTCGAGGACACAAAAGACTCCAATATTGATCCCATTAGGCGTTGTGATTGGAACGCCAGCGTAAAAGCGAGCCACAGGGGCTTCGGTCACGAAAGGTCTGTCGCAGTAGCGAGTGTCGTTGGCGAGGTCATTGACAATATGTATGATAGAGGCGTTTTGCTGGTCGCTATTCGAACCCTGGCTAGGCTGCTCGGAAGAGATGGTAACTGTATGTTCACATACAGAGATGCCACGAGGAATGATAGTATGACCAAGCCAAAGGCTATCTTCAATGTCGTGATCGTTTTCATCCTGTAACGAAAGGGTCTTGGTTGCCTCGGCCATGACATATGCATTGTCATTGTCGAAGAAGAATAGGAGCGCCCTTTTTGTTTGAAGCCGAAGGGCTGCAAGTTGGCAAAAGGCTGTAAGAGCGCGGTCAGGGATTGAATGAGGAACGTGGGCCTTCCTGGCACTGGGATCTCGTAAGTCAACATAAGATGGGCCTCCCTGGTCTGAAAGTGCGCGGATTGGGTCGTAGTACCTGACACAGCTATTAGTTCTGGGATCACATGGGAAGAACTGCGACCATGGTCTTACTTGTAGAATTCTCTCTGTCGCCGATCGCCAGTGGTGCCAGTCATCTCATCCTCCTGTAGAGATGGGATATCAGGCAACATATTCAAGGATTTGGTCGGATTGCCACCCGGTGGCAATCAGCCACAACAAGCGCTTCAGAGCAGGTCTTTGGTCACACAACCGAATAGGCGGCTGTAATAGAAATGCAGCTCCAATATCGATAGATAATGCTGCTCATCAGGAGTGGCGTGCTTCTCAGTGTTGCTGTTCGTGTTTGTTCGACTTGCGACCTTCTGGAGTCCTCTGATGTCGTCACACCGCAGACGGACAGGTTAGGCCAGGGAGATGCTGTGTATACTGTAATTACTGTATGTCTGGGTTTACTTCCACCCACTTGTTCTACTCACAAGAAGCAGCCCAACGCGAAAAGAGCCAATTGTGAAGAAGAAACAGGGTATAATTTTACGGGCGTGGCTGGCCAGGTTGGGTAATCAGGCAAGTTCAACAGTAACAGTGCTGTACAGTACATGCCTTGTAGGGAGACAATCTCGTCCCGTGTATGGCCAGACGACGGACAGGGCAGACTACCCCCAAATAATTACCTACCTTTTACTCCCAGTGGCGGCGTCTGGCCCGCTGGATAAGGTTGTTTGGAGAATCCGGGTCACGGAGGCCAGCCCTGGCAAGATGGTTACGCAGCCTTGACATCAGTGGTTTGCCGCTTACCTAGGTACATCCGCCATCGAGATCGCGTATCGCAATATTACTGTACTGCCCCAATACTGTAGTCTGGGGTTTGAAGTTGGCAGAGTGTGCGATACTCTATGCTAACAAGCATCAACAACGCCAATGGCTATGTCGTGGATTCTATTGATTTATACTCGTCCTTGTCATCATGGCTGTATGTACTCTCGGCTTTGAAAGGAGATTTGATGACGTTGAGACTAGGGTGTAACGCCATTAATGGATGCTTTAAGAAACGGTCGTTTCAGTCACGGTGCGATCGCGATCGCATCGACCATCAATCTTCGTCCCCACTCTTATCGCTGGAAATAGTCGGGATTTTGAGGCATCATGTTGAGGCTATTCAGGAACGCCAATGTGCCCTCTGTCAGAGCTGCTGTCTTCACGTCGTCCAGGCCTGCTTTCCAGATCATCCAAAAAGCAACCATGGCGACTGGTGAGTCTAGACGAGGACGCGACGGCGCCAGATGCGAGTGATACTGATATTGGGGTAGGTAAGGTTGACAGTACCAAGGCTGTCGACCTCTTTGACGTTTCAAATGTGACCGCAGTCGTCACGGGTGGCGGCACTGGTATTGGACTGATGATATCCAAAGCCTTGATCACCAACGGTGCCAAGGTCTACATTGTTGGAAGGAGAAGCGAGGTGTTGGCGCAGACGGTCAAAGTGCACAATGAGGGACCGGGTAGTCTTCACGCATTGCCAGGCGACGTGAGCAGCAAAAGTGGAGCTATCGCCTTGGCCGAGGAGTTGGCCAGAAGAGAGCCCAATGGCATACAGCTTCTGGTGAACAATGCGGGAGTAGCACGCGATCTAAACACCAGTTTTAGCAGCAATGGCCAGCCGGACATGACGAATGCGCAAGCTATCAGCGACCACTTCATGCGCAGCGAGGACGAGCATTGGGCGGAGACGCTTAGAATCAACGTCGCAGGGCAATACTTCACAAGTATGGCTCTTCTGCCTCTGTTGTCGAAGGGCACCGACCCGAACGGCTACCGCAGCTCTATCGTCAACGTTTCCAGCATATCGGGAGCAATGAAGGGCAGTTCGATGGGGCAATTCGCATATGCCAGTTCCAAAGCAGCCTTCACACATCTCAGCAGGATGCTGGCGACGACTCTCAAAGACGTCCACGTCCGCGTCAACACCATTGCGCCTGGCCTGTTTCCCAGCGAAATGACCACTGGGAAAAGCGACGAGAATAACCAATCACAGCTGAACGTGAAGTCGACGAACCCTGCTGGCCGGCCTGGCCACCCTAGCGACATGGCGGCCACTATCCTTATGCTCGCTGGACCGGGAGGCTTGTTTTACAACGAGCAGATCATGTATCCCGATGGAGGGAACACATTTGTGCAGCCTTCGACGAACTGAGCGAAACCCAGTCTTCGAGTCAGAAATTTGCGTGCATCGAATCGGCACATTGTTAGAAAGAGACTTACGGCTGGTCGCTTCGTTGTGGTTTGAACCACTTCCCGCCGCTGCCAAAGCCTTTGTTCGAGCCTCTGGTGGACCAACAGTAGCTTTAGGTAGGTTTTGGTTGGATCGAGACGTTTGCTTGGAATTGGAAATGGCCGATTCACTTCCATACGTCGCGTCATGGGCCGAGCCTTGTAACCAGATTGTATTGGTCTTATTGTATTGAATGTTTGCACCTATTATACAGCCAGTATTTGAGCCCTTGCGACAACCTCACCAACGTTCTTGGGCGCAACAATCAACGACTGCCAGCCGTTTCGTGGAATCGACAGATCTCACACGCAATCACTGGTTACTTTCTGCCTTCGCACATTCAAACTCGCCGTCCGCGGTCTACTCCACTGGGAAGCCAAGTCCGTCGTTCCTATCTCCCTCTTCTCCAAACCCTTGAAGTCATGGACATTTGCACACAACCTGTCAACAATGACGATTTGACGACAGATAGCAGTGCCTATGATGTGACCGAAGCGCCTCCAATTCCGATCAAGAGATTCGTTAGACGTCCACGACGCATGGCGAGAAGGTCAATTCTCGACCTGGAAGAGCAAGAAAACGAAACAAAGAACGTTCTAACCCGGCTGTACAACACAATCCCGGCGGACATTCGTCAGAGGCTTGAATACGTCTATGAAATCGCGCTACGGCTGGATCTACGACCATATGCGCGGATCATTATCTTTTTGTGCCTCATGACAACACGCCTCTCGTGGTGGTCTTTAGTAATGATCGGCACAGCTCTTTTCTACAAGTCGCTGTTAAGCTGCATCAAATGTGCACCCGAATTGTCTCAAGCTCTGTGGCAGATGATCGTATCGCCATGGCATTGGCCCGCTATAGAAGTATACAGGCATCACATTTTCCTGGCTTATCTCGACTTCCGCTACGACTGGCGCTTTGTTGTACTGCGACAGAAAGTGGTATGGTTTTGGCACGACCTTTTGTCACTCAAGCTTTGGTGGTGGGCCTTCATGGTCGGGATTGTTGCATGGATTTTGCATAACACTTTCAAATCCTCAGCTTGAGGCCTATTTGGCGGCAAGACTGTATTTTGAGGGGAGGAAAAGTAAACGTTTGGTCACGCAGCATCGACACCAGCAATGTGGCTTCGGTGAGCAGAAGGGCATGGTGTATATACGGAAAGGATAAATCATCTGCAATGCCTCTCAGACATTGGTGTAAAATAATGAAAAATGTATTCGTCTTGCTGTCGGGCCCAGCTTGTACAGTAAGAATCTACCCAATTTATTGCCTAGAATCCAAATCGTGAACGTCGTAAATACAAGTTACATCTGACCCTTTGAAAACCGTGAAAATTACAATACATAGAAGGTCGAAGGAGACAAGGTTCAGCCAATCATTCTAAAGAATAGCTCGAACCTGGTTCATAGTCGTTTGCGTCAGGAAACAAGTCCTCGTAAGTAAATCTGTCCTCTTGCAAGTCATCAAGGACAGGCAGAGGTATCTCTGTCAGCCAGACACAATCAGCCTCCCAAGCAGATATGTCAGTGCCTACATTGGGGTCAAAAGCCTCCGGATTATTGTCGGTGACGGTGATAGTATCGCTAGAGCCGGTGCTATACTCCGGAGGCCCGAGGACTTCAACTTCCTTCAGCCAGCCATTCGCTTTTAGCCAATCAATTGCTGGCAAACGGCCGCCGGTCTTGCCTGCCCTGCTCTCTCTCGTCTCGCCGCGGGCCCTTCTGCCACGCTTACGTGGGTTGAAATGGGCTCTTCTAAGGTGAGCGGCCGCGTTATAATATGCGTTGTATTGCTTGCTTTGACGGCAGTACTTGCATTGTTCGAGAGGCAGTTCTGGCGAGTATTTTGTCCGTTGCATTGGTTTGGTGCAGATCCAAACTTTCCGTCTCTCCGAATGGGCTCGATCTTGGTGGCGACGTAGTTCATGTTCACCTCTGAACCCACCAGGATACATGTTGCACTGTGGACAAAGAAGTTTCTCATGCTTCGTGCGGATATACAATTGCTTCGAGATGGCTTCTTTCGGCGCAGAGTTTGCATTGTCAGATTCGTACCATGGTGTTGCTTCGATTGTAGGTGCATGAGCGTTGGTGCTTTGAGCAGTGGCACCATCGACTGGAGATTCTTTGGGCGCGATGGTCTGTTTACTGTTCCGAATGTGTTTTCGCATGCGTCTGGTTGCCTTCATTTCTGCCGATAAGAGATCCCCAGAGCTAGACGTGCTTTGGTGAGATGGGCTTTCTTCCATCTGTTTCGATAAACTAGCTGAGCCTTGGCTGTTGAACGACTGCTGATTGAAATCTGCCATGTCATTCATATCGGGTTTTGAAGAATAAGAAGAAGAAGAAATTGCATGAATACCACCGTAGTTTGTTGCACCAAGGAGAGGAAACGTCATACCACCTTCTCCGTAGAGAACGTTTGGCTTTTGATCGTGATGCTCAGGACTAACAGTCGAACAAGGCATGATAGAATCAGCGCTGAAGCCAGTCTCATCGATTGGAAACAAGTATTCAGATGCAGCTGAGAACTTCGAATCAAACCTATTCATGTCAAGGGACGTGCAAAATGAGCTGCCATCGATACTACTGCAGCAGCTCACATTCGCACTCATCGGAACATGTTCAAACGATTCCCCACAGCTCGCCGTACTATTGCTGGGTATGAGCGCTGGATTGGACAGGTGATCTGAGTTGGGCATCGGCATGAAGCCATGGCCTGTGGCTGGTTGCGATGTGTGAGGCGAGTATGCGTGTGGCACACCAATGTCAAGCTCAGTTTGCTTCTCATGAATCGAAGTTGAGCCTGAATCAAAGAGGTGAACGTACTCGTCGGGTTCATAAACCTGACACTGAGCAGTTGGGAAAGAGGCGAAGAGTCCGGAGGCAGTGAGTGCCTTTGGACTTCCCTCAGTGCCAGGCTGCCTTGCAGACGGACTTGAGCAGTGCCCAGTATTGAAATAGTTGGGGAGGGATAATGCTTGCTTTGAGCGGGTCATATATGTCGGCACGGTTTCGTCAAAATATTGCTCTGGGTGGTAGCAAAAGCTAGAAACCATTCCTCGTCGTGCGGCAATGGTAATGGCCTGGCGAGATCAGTCCATACACTACTTTTGTTTGGAAGTGTCACACGAGATGCTCTTCAATGCTCACCCTTGAAGGTTGATCGTTTTCCATTTGCCTGTCTTGCCATATAGGCATAGTCCCTTGATCGTAGGTAGCCGTTGAATGTTGTCTTTCCTGTTCCCAAGTTTGCTTATTGTTTATTCTACACGATTTGGAACGACTTGTATGAAGGCAGTCGATGTTGTTTTGCACTGTACCTCCTGCAACTGCATTGTTGTTCCCGGAAAGATGTGCCATGTGGAACATATGCAGAGGTGTATCTGGCGAGTTGGGTGAGACGACAGCAGGGCAAATAAATCAGTGGGGTTTTAGACTGGACGAGAACTGGGTTATGTGCTTCTGACAAAGCATCAATTCAGCCTACAGTGCAAAACGTACCGTGTTCTCGGTGCTGAGAAGCGGCAAGGTTTACTTATTTACTGGAGGAAGAAGGCAATGCTAGGCGGCGGATCGACGACGCAATGACAGACTGCGTCTTTTTAGGTAGCGACGGGAGACTGGGCCCATGGGCTGCGCTCGTCCCCCCTGCAAGCTACAACGACAGCACGGCCAAACAAGGTCAGTCATGGCGACAAGAGTCGAGGCATATTCTATGCAGCTATAGAAGTGACAATGTTATACTGCCCCAAAGTGTAGAGAGCCCGACCAAGGCAACCTAGAGTTCGATTGTTCGCTCGGGCCGACATCCACTCAGTCGTTTACAGCGCATGAGCACACAGCGGCAGCTGACTTGCTCGAGCGCCACAGCGTTATCAACAGCCATGCGCACTGCAGACTCACCGGCAGAATGAAGCAGGCACTATCGTCGTGTACAGCATCAGCCCAACCCGTCCGGCCTCCACACTCCGAGAAACGACGAGGGCTGTCGCCAAGCATCGGCTGGCCTCTTGTCGACGTGGAGGCGTCTCGTTGGACGCATCACTTTCCTCACTTCCTGCCTGACTCGCTGTCGATCACTGCAAAGATAGCGATAGTGGCTTCGTATACGACGACGGGGACGACATTGTCGAACTTTCGCACACATCTGGCGCAAAATCCTGCCTAGCTTTAGAAGGATGACTCGTGCAAACTATCTGCCTTCCAAGATGCTGAATCTGCTGGCTTCAAAAGCATTCGTCTTATATGCAGGCGATCTTTCGCATCGAACCTTGCTGATCTCGTGAAAGATACACTAGAAAATGGAAGGTGTAAATCCGGTGAGAGCCTGACACGTATGCAAGCATAACCTCGACCGTGTTCCTTTTATCTCCAAACAACACCTACTGTACTTGAGCGGACCGCCAACCCAAGCAACCCTAAGTAGCAACCCTGTCAGGAAATCGCTCGCTACTTATTCGACAGCCTGCGTCCGTGACTGGTAATCGTAGTATGCCTGCGATGCCGTGGCATGAGTCCCCATCCGAGCGCGATATATAAAAATCGAGCGAAGAACAACCGTTGGGACATCTCTACGTGGAACGATAATCTTGGCCATGTGAGGTGCCTGGTTTTTCCTAAGTACTGGAGAAACCTTCATAGCTTGAGTAAAGGTGTTGATATTTCCTAATAGCACCCTTTCAGAATTGCGGCCTCTAGGATTCAGTGACTTTAAAGGAACCCGAAGGAACCTTTGCAGAGCTGAATCTTGNCTATATGGCTGACGGCTATGATCATCGGAAGGTTTTCACCTGCCAATACCATTGGTGTCACTACTTGCAGTCGTTTTTGCTGAGATAAGTCTTACGAGATGCTATTCCTGACTTGCCTTGATACAGTATGTGCAGGATTGACCAGGCCTTTCATTGCTTGTTCCCCATTATGGCCGTCGAGCCCCAGCTGCACAACCCAGTCACACAGATCTTCCGCTATTGCTTCGTCATGACCTCCAGGTATATTGTACAGCGAGATGCCGCTTCCAGGATCGTGCCGACAATTCCGATTGATCATGGGTTGCTTTGGAAGTACCGTAGAGGCCGACAGAAGCTTGATCGGTCCATGAATATACCTGGACTTTCTCCACGCGGTGGCTTCGGGTGTACCACTTGTATACATAGTGCTGCCTGATGTATTTGCCGGCAACTCAACCACAGTCGCACGGACTGCCTCGAATTGTCCCGCAGAATCACCCTCAGCTGGACTGGGCTCCTGGCCTACAGTTGACCGTGCGGCCAACAGCCCATCTTCTCTCCCATTGGCTATTGATTGTCCAGGGCGACCGAGGAGCTCTTGCTCCAAACATTTCGGCTGGTACATTTCGGTTGGAGTGGTGAGTATACTCGTAGGAGTACTCGGAGCTTTCAGGTCAGGATCAAGCCGTCCTTCCCGTCGTGGTTTATCAGTAGTAGGGCTATCACCCTGTCTCCTGCTTAAACGATCTTCTTGCCCACATTGGGGGCCGACCTCTGGGGTTGTACACGCGTCAGAACGACGTACCTTTAGTAGCTTTCTCTCTGTCTGTCTGATACCGGAATGTCTGAAGCTGCCGTTGAAGTAAGCCTTCGAGATGGACCCGCCCGCCGCCCCATTTCTACAGCAAATGCTTCCTCCTGGAGGATCCGGCCCGAGTTGTAGGATGACAGACGAGTCTACAGGACTGGCTTCAGATCTACAATGAGGGGGTTCCTCTTCTCGCAAGATGGTCACGAGCCGGGTGCTGTAGCCTGAATCTGTAAGTTCAGGGGCCAGGGGTAGAATTTGGAGAGACTGGTTCTGCGTCGGAGCTGGATTCGACAGCTCCAGGCCATCGAAATTGGAAGAAGGCGCTCTTGCCTCGGGTTCAATCCCTGTCAAGAGCGAGGGCATCAGTTCCATCGGCCTGTTGNCATCCGAGCTCACTTTCTTGAAACTAGGCTCATGGGTTGCTTTACGCCTTGAAGTGTTTTGATTCACAATCCTGACTGCCTGCTGGCCTTGACACAACTGCCGTTGAGTTGGTACACGAAGTACATTTCTTTGCCCAGCTCCTTGAAAGTGAGGTGCATTGGCTCGACAGCATTTATTTGCGACAAGCATATCCTGTTGTACTTTCTCACATTGCTGATCACAAGAGTCCTGGGTATAGTCAGCCGCCTGCAGAAACCGTGAGGATTCGTGGCCAGCGTCCTTCCTTTGGGAAATCGTTTGCTTTCTCCTTACCCAGAGGCGTTTGGATCGTGGCGTTGACTTTCTGTAGGGCTTTTGGCCTGGCCAAGCGAGTTCGATCAATGGCAATGATCCGTGGTCCACAAAACGTAATTGGCTCCCGATTCCAAGATCAATATCCTCCTTAATATCCTTCATGTATCTGAGTTGCTCGAGTCTCCACTTCACTTCTGACACAGACAAGCGCTCAGTAGGTGGCGGTGCAAACATGATTATAACTGGCTTTCCTATCCACTGACGACGCAAAGCACTCTAGAATAGAATCTCTCATTAGAGGTGCTATACAGAACCGTGTGCGGAAGAGCTTGAGAGCCCATCAAAACTGTGAGTCAAGCCAGCAACACCACGATGCTGTGTGGTTTGTACGATGTAACCAGTTTCTTTGTTCTAAGACTCCTGGCAACCGCACTTCAGTTATGATGGCAGCAAGACCTCAGAACCAACAAGAGCTCAACAATACCGCATGCCCGATGCCTTCACATAACTATACCACCCGAATCTCCACTCCATAGACAATTCATTGATCGCGCTGCTGTGAAACCTAAGTCACTACCACAATAATACGCCTGTTCCTTTGATATGTCTTTCAGCCAAAATCCTGTTGCTGAGCACCTGGAGCCATCGGCTTGGGTTTGGAATAGTTTCCTCAAGGATACTCTTTCTAACGCGCCTTGTGATTCTCAATCAACACGAACCGTGCTTGTGTGACAGAACTACTCAGCTCGGCAGCAACTCTTGACGGCCAGGATCTTTGAGCATTCTATTGATACACAAGTCCAACCAGGAATCATCCCGGAAAGCGGGCTTTTGAATCAAACTCTATTATTTCTTCTTGCACCACAAAGCTAAGCTTCGTTGGCGAGGCTGATGGGCTTCTGGCCCAGCCGTCACAGCCATCAACCTCCGAATCGCACGCAAGGAAAAGATGAACAGACTTAGTCTGAGTATGTGCTATCGTACAAATGCAGGCCATCAGAGACGCCATATCATGCCATAACAGGGTGGGGAGTTTGAATTTCTGCAGTGTTATACAGTAGTGGCTTGACGCTTACCCATGGGGCAACTCCTGAAGTCCGTGGAGAAGTGGGTCTAAGTTTAGAATGTTACGCACAGCTGACAAGCATCGCTCGCGATACTCTGATTATCGAAAGCCTTGTGTAGTCTTCCGACGAAGCACTTGCAGGAATTCATAGGTAGCGGCCTGTCGTGTGGTGAGAGACATAAAGACCACATGGCGTTGTCGCCATGGAAGGCACTTCCAGGAGGTATGTTCGGCCCCCTCTGCATCCCCGCCTTTTTGATTCTGATGCGAGCAAGACTAATTGAAGGAGAGGTGTTGCTAACACGAACTCGAATCCCAAGGTCCTGTTTGGCTGTCGAATTCATGCCTCGGTGAGAACCTTCGAAACAATCCTACTACTCAAGTCTGTTAGTTGCTGGAGGTGTTCGATTGTGATTCGGGAGCGTTCCTTTAGATACGCCGCCGTGAGGAAATATACATGCTCTATCAGCGCTTGCAGCTTTTCGGAGACTGATCGACATTTGATGGGATCGTGCCTTGTCGTACCTTGCAGGGGGGACTTCACGTACTCTACGAAAAGTTAATGTTGGGTTTGATTCCCTGCTGCTTCGATATGGAGGACCTCTGCATCGGCTGATCAGCCGCTCTCATACTTCCAGTCCCTTGCCAGCACCGCTATTCATATGGAGTAGCTCAGGGCGTACGAGGTCATCGATCAGCACGCAGGCCAAGGTGACGCGACGAAATGGGAGGATTTGTGGACTCTTGGCAGGTTCAGGCATGTTGAGGTAGCATATCATGACTAGGGGAAGCGAGTCGATTTATGGTAATACCACGAATCGAGTCAGATCCTACTCATGATAGCAGGGTAGGTGACCGAAACGCAGTATGAATAACGGTAGAAATGGCGGAACGCACGCTCTGATCGACACTCAGCTACAGTACGAGTCGACGATCAATCAAGGCTACTCAGGGGTCCGGCGACCTCGTAGTCAACACACCATTGCAACCCGGCAAAACTCTGTAACACCCATCAGGTTTCTATCACTGGCTTACTACTGGGCTGCGCAATGCTACGGTTCCCTCTGAAAAAGAGGTAGCGAGTGCGCTGCCTTCTTTCAGTTGTTCTGCCGAATATCTAACGGCGAGACTTTCGCATCGAAGATTCTTTTAAGTCCAACTTGTGCGCTCACACGATACTCTTGAGCAGCTGGTGATTGTTTGAAGCTTATACTACATATTTGATTTTGAACTTTGCGACCATGCGCGTCACGTTCGCTGCTGTTACCGCCATTGCGGCTGTCGCCCAAGCTGATCTTATCTGTGAGGATTGGACTCCCTACAATTTCACTGGACCTCAAGGCCTCGTGCACTTCGCCGGCAGTGTGAGCAAGCCTGTATCCAGAATGCGATTCGTAAACAGAGTATTGACTTCGATGTAGAACCCGAATGGAGGGCCAGCCAATGGTCCGAACTTTGAAGCACCGACTCTACCATCGAATGCACTTGCAGGCCAAGGTGTCAACGAGACTTGGAAGCTCCCGTCATACAAAAGTACCGAGGGGGCAGTTTTCCAGATCAAGACCTGCAACTCCACATCTCTCGACTTCAGCACGGAGGTCCAGTCCTCTTGCGGTCACTCTGGCTGCTACCACGACTACAAACACAACATCCAAGTCATCGACCCAGTGACCAAGCTCTGTCTGACGGCAGGGCCATATCAGAACATCAGTGGCACTTCTACCAGCACTGCCTTCTTTCAAGAGTGCAATCCTGACCCTACAGATCTCTCCCAGATCTGGTTCTCTGACCAGCAGGTTGTTTGGCCGTGCTGTAGCTACAGTGGAACACCATCTTCGTATTATGGCCCTACCTTTTACGGTCTCTATGACAATGATGCGCAAGGACTATTCCCTGCGCTTAGCTTGAGCAGATCCGACAACAGGACCATTCAGCTCGTGCTGGATTCGTACACCCAGATTGGACTGGCAGCTACCCTTCTCCCTGCTTGAGCATGAGGCACTGACAGTCCTGTAAGGCCGGAGGATAGATGAAATAAATGTGACGTTAGATCTAGATCGAGAAACAAAGACCCAGCCAACATCTCTTCCTGCGATTTTGGTACCTCGTCATCTCTCCATGGCTCGATTTTGGTTGTTCGATGTTTGTCAGAAGCCACGAGGACTTTAGACGCCAACTTCAGAAACGAATGATCAAATCACCGTACTGGCAAGGCCTTGCCAACATAGCCATCCTAGAGCCTCGGGGCGTTTCAATACGCCGTCCACCGTGAACGCTTCTCAAATCCATACCTGTCCGTGGCCTATTGAAGTACCTTCAAGGGCCTGCGATAGTACATGAACGTTAAAACCTTCGCAAGAATTCAAATGACAATTAGACTCTGTATTGCAAGCTTATTATATGAAACGTTTAAGACACTATAAGATAGCTCGAAAGCTAAGCAAAATACACAGCATATGCAAGACAAGTGTATGAATTTCAATGGCGGACAAGATGAAAGCTGAGAGCTTAGCTAAGTAATCACTTGCGCTGTGACGCAGCCTAGAGCCGACCTGTACTGGAGGTACCGACCTCGGGAGCATGCACTTATTACCTACAGTATGGACGACTATAGCCGCGGCTCGGCAGGTGACTGCGTAGATGTGATTATTGGGTGGTCCACGATGGCGTGCGCCGGGACACATGTCACCTCTTCGCCAGGCCAATTTGCTCGCTGTAATAAGTCGCACCTCCCCTCCCCTCCCATCCCTCGGTGAGGCAGGGACACTCATTCACAATGTGATTGGATACACTTTCCATTACCAAACATGAACGGACAAGGTCTTCTCGCCGTCACGGTGCAGACAGGCCCTGAGACTGACGAGCAGGCATTTGAAGAATGGTATCGCGAGGAGCATGGTCCGTTAAGGTTACGGCTGCCCTTTGTAGAGAATGGCTACAGGTATCGTGCAAGTGATGGGAAGCAGCCTGAATGGAACGCCATCTACGATATCTCCGACCTATCTTTCCTGGAGAGCAGAATATACACTCGTCTGCGCGAGGAACGATCTGTGAGGGAGAAGAAGGTAATGGGCACATTTGAGAACCTCGACCGGAAGATCCACCGTTTGGTAGCCTCTCGTGGTAGTCCTCCACACCAACCTGCCCCCATAATCCTCACGGTGACCATGACTCTTAAGCAGATCGACCTGGACAAGTTGACCGCTTGGTATGAACAAGAGCACATAGATTTAGTGACCAAGATCCCAGGCTGGATACGGACACGGCACTACATCCAACAAGTCGGCCCTGTCCTACCTCCTGGTCAAATTGGGTATCTCACTTTACATGATTTTGCCAAAGACAATGGGATTGGCGGCCCTGAACAGGAAGCTGCGTCGGCGACAGCTTTAACTCAGGATATCCGGAAGCTGCTGCTTTCCAGAGAGGTGCGAATCTGGCAGCATTATTCCACCTTCGAGCCGTTGCACGAGCCGCCATCGACTGTTATCACGACCGACGGATCAGAGTTGAGGTATCAGCTTGAAGGCAACCCGGCCGATCCGGTGGTCGTATTCGTCAACTCTATCTTGACAAACTTCCATATTTGGGACGATGTCGCTGAACGTCTACGCACGACAGGCGTTTGTGGCCGGACATTCCGAACCTTGCGCTACGACTCTCGCGGCTTCCACCAGCAGTCGCCCGTTGCAAACCCGACACGCTTTCCTATCTTAGCCGACGATCTGGAGTATCTCCTCCAACGTTTGAATATAGAGCGCGTTCATGCCGTCGTCGGCGTGAGCATGGGAGGGGTGACGGCCATGAACTTTGCCGTTCGCCACCCAAATAAGCTGGACAAGTTCGTTGCTTGCGATTGCAACATCGCCTCCAGCGCAGCGAACAATAAGGCATGGGAGGATCGCAAGGTGCTCGCGAGAACGGAAGGGATAGAGGCACTCGCCGAAGCGACGGTGAAGCGCTGGTTTACCGAGCAAAATCATGGCTCGCAGAATTTCGACATAGTGTACGAAATGATTAAACAAGCAAACATTGTGGGATTCGAGAATAATGCCGATGCGCTGAGCGACTATGACCTGAAAAGGGAGCTTACCAAGATTAAAGCTACAGGACTTTTGATTGCAGGGGAAGGTGACGGGAAACTTCCGGATGCTATGCAGAGCTTTGGCATTCCAAATACTACATTCAAGTCTGTACCCAATGCAGGACACTTGCCCATGCTGGAAAATTTCGAATCGTTCATAGAAGCCCTAGCAGGGTTTCTTTGAAGGGAGAGATATACCTAGGTGTTTCTGGACTAGAGCGATGCTCAAGGGCAGCATATCGTATAGGGCTGTGATAAGAAAATGCTTTCGAAATGGGAAAAAATTAACGGAAACATACGCTGCCGCCGTCTGCCAAAGCACCGCTTCCAAGTATGGATGGTGTCATGGTCGCTTCTTCATATGATACTTGCACAGTCTGTACTTCCTCCAACATCATTGACTCATGGAATCTGGCCGGCCAGCACAGGCGCAACGCAGGTGCCACTGCTGTTGGCAAGTCAAGACTGGTGTTCTATCTGTAAATCAGGAAGCATTTAGGCGCATTTCGACTGTAGTAGCATCTGACATAGCCGACTTGCATAATGATGGGTGGAATCACTCTGACTATACTAGAGAATGAAAGTCAAATGGCGAACGGCTCCTTACCCTCACTAGGTCTCAACACGCTTCAGAGACGGAAACTTAAGCTACAAGCAAAACTTCGCATAGACTTTGGTAGGTGATTAACTACACGTAAGCTACTTTACATTTCCGTAAACCCTATCTGTTCTGCCTGGTCGACTTCGAGTGCGATTGGGCCAAATAGCGCAACGTTGAATCAGAAGCACTATAGCGTTGAATGGAAGCATAAATATTCCAAGTGCGAAGCCGAACACCACTTTCAGCGACACCGATTATTAGATGGACGTTGAGGTACTACTGGGACATCATCGAGCAGAGTTTCTGCGGCAGTGATGCCACAGCACACCAGCAACACGATGCGAACGAAGCTGGGCAACCGCACTGACGTATCTTCTTGAATCTCCCTTAGCTACCAAAACCTCGCTGCCTCGGCTTGGTCGGAAGCTCTCTTGATCTCATCCTTCCTCATCCTCTCCGCCGCATAGTCCATGAGAGGGCCCTCATTGCTGAAACCCAGACCGTCGAGTGCCTTAGACCATTCACTGGCTCGTTGGAACAAACGTCGACAGATCTCTTGACCATGGTCAGGGTTTTCGATGCATTCTTGACCGTCGATGAAGATTTCCCACCACTTGCGATGGAGTGAGCACATCTGCTTTTCGTCGTATCTCTTTGCTCTCAATTGCCGGCCCGAATCAAGCTCAAGATCCAGCACACTTACAAAAGATGTGTCTGCAGCTCTCAGCACACGTTTGTACCTTAGTGCAACAACAGAGGCAAATTCGCTAGGGAGCGAGCACCAGACCTCGGTTGCATCCACGTTGGTTTGCAAGCTGTCTACTACCGAGTCGTATACGTGTCGAGGGAATGGGACGGCCAAGTCTTCGGCGGCTTCAAATTCAAGTCTCATGTCATGAAACCGCAGCACATTACAAATGGCGATGGATTCGTGATGGGGTTGTAGCGTAACCTTGTAGTTGCTCATATCGAGAGGGTCAATGGCTAGAGTATGAGTTCTCTTGTCAGCGTCGACCAGGTGCAATTCATAGTACACTGAGCTGTCGTTGAGGTCGGCGTTAATCAGGTTGCTAATCTCATCATCAGAGGTTGTGAGCCGTTCTACAAAATCGTGCGAGTACGACGCTTTATTGACTTTTTCTCGTAGAGAGCGTGTAGACCAGGCTCGATCTTGAAGTTCTTTGCTCTGAATCAATACAATGCCGAAACGCATTATCACTTTCGACGGAAAACTGCTGACTTTCAGCACCCTCTTAATGTGCCCCTCCAACTGTTTCTCAACAGCATCGGTCTTGGCTGAAGGGACTGGCAGATTCTCTGGTTCAATGTCATCTGGCACGACTATTTGTTGTATTGAATTTGCCGGCGGTATCGGGGAAGGGCAGGGAAGTCTTGCTGGTTCACAACGCGACTGTTGATCTATTATCTTTTTGTCTTTGCTTCTTTTCGAAGGTTTCTTGGCCTTTTGGTTCATGGTGCAATAGAATTTATCACAGCTCTCCTCGGTCACTTGTTGTAGTCGTTCTGCGATATCGTGGCTATCTTCTTCGTCTACATCAATCAACTTGCCCATCACTGGTCCCACGTTCGTTGATGATAGCATCATGTGATCTGACGAAGCATTCAGTGTGCAGGTGGCCAGGGTAGCTGATTGGGAAACGTCGATTAGAATACCGGTGGGCACTTCTGGTTGATTGATGGCTGGGGTCCAAGGACGAAGTTGGTTGTTTGAGCGTTGCTGGACAGAACCACTTGTATGAGACCTTGATCGTTGCACTGGATTAGTTGTGAAGAAATCATTGGTGAAATGGTCCCATGCAGCTTGTTTGGAAGGATGTGCAAACATTCCATACTTGTCTGCCTGTGCGAAGCCACGCCAGTCAGGAAATTCGTCGTTGCTGCCATGTGAAGCCGAAGCTCCAAATCCTTCAGTTGAATTTGCCACCGTGGATGTCTGTTCAGTGCCTACGGTAGATTCGTAGGATGGAATTTTTACTTGCGTCTTGGTTGCTGGTATCGTCCCATTCGGCGATTTTGACATAGCCGCCAGATTTGTTTCGAGCTTTGATAATGCGGTGTGGTCTGTTGGCGGCTCGTATCTTAGACAGCGAGCAGCTCGTGAAGAGTTCGATGCTATCTGATGCGCATGTGGCAGACTGCTCGAATCGCTGGACTCTTCAGTCCCTGAATCCGAACTTGAACTGGTTTCTGAACCAGATAAATGCCCTGGGGGACGCGAGTGTAGAACCCTGGCGACCCTTGCTCTACCAAGAAATGTGCGGGACGAACTGGTATTCGCAGTACGCATATTATCTGGAGGCATCTCAGATTTCTCATTTGGGTCGATGAGTTTGGTCCGACCCATGCCCGCAAGCCATTGTGTTACTGAGACCTTGGGACCGTCGAATTCCCAAAGTCGAACCTTGGAGTTACTGGCTGGCAGGTTAGGATCCATGGAAGGTCTTGCAATAGGTATAACTGGTTTGTGGATGATGTTGTAGACCTCACTAAGACGTGAATCGTTTATTCCATCTTCCATCGCATTGCCAGTACTCTTGTTATAGACGGGGGCCGAGCTAGAGCTTTGATCACGAGCCACTGCGCATACTACGCACCAATATCGAGGATTTTTGTGGGTGAGAATGCGGCAATACACAGAAACTGGTATATTCATGAGCCTCAAAATTCCGGCCCTCACATTTACACCTTCATTGTTGATGATAAGAGGCGAGTCCATCTTGATTCCTCGTGCAGAAAGCCTATCGTAAGGCCGCGGATCTTGTACTTTCTGCGCTGATGAGTCGCGCTCTCTGGGAAAGTCATTGTGCACCAAACTCGCAGGAAATCGGGTCACTTTAGATGAGATCTGTAGAAATTAGCATTGAGACACTGCGTATGTGACTAAACGGATGGTGCTTCACTGTGCTCGAGTGAGATGCATGGGCTTCGCGAGAGGTATACTCTCTAAGAAGCTGAGAGAAAGCCTGGTCGACTATGGCGCCAACTGAAGTCGGGCATGCTAGTTCGAAGATCTGGAAACTCATATTCGGATCAGATACGCCTTGGAATTCATCGAACTGGTGGCAGACAGCAGCATACCGCGTTGTCGTGGTCGTACGTCAAGCTGAATTGAGGATCTGGATGCTCTTGTTCCATGCGATTCAAAAGATCCTGACGGGCCTCATTGCCGAACTGGAACAATGAAGAGTGGAAGTAACGAGCGGTGTTGTCGGCCATTTTTGTTCTTCTCTCCTGGGAAGTTTACTCGACCGCATCAGTAAGGCATTTCGAGTAAAGTATTGTTGGTGGCGTGTAAGGACATTGGGAAGACCAACTAAGGGGACTGCGGATGCATATGTGTTTACACCTTTCAATTTCACTCTTCAGCCGTGTCTACTCGTGTGGCAGGTGGCCCTCTATTGGCCCAATGCGCTCAGACAAGGTCAACTTGGAAGGTGCCTTCCCCATTCGGTCACTACTATCAGGTTCCGGTACATAATAACGCAAGGATGGGTAGTAATGAGAAAGAATGGTAAGAAACATTATCCTGGGGCTGATACGTTGAGCACATAGAGCGACAGCTGTTCATATTTGACCAGGCGACCTATCCAGGTGTCTGGCTAGATGCGCAGACTATCACATGTGAAGGTGTGATTCCAACATTGCTATTGTCTCTAGGAGGTGGAAACAGCGCCATGGACCGTCCCACAGCGGAACGGGAAGTGCTGCGGTCCGCCGTAAGCGACCTGCCGAATGGAACGCTAGCAGAGCTGGCCATGGAGACTTGGGAAACTAGGCAATGGCTGAGTAATAGCTTAGTAAGGCAACGTCCAGCTAGCCTCCAGGGTGCTGTACCTCCTATGGTGGTAGGTAAAGGGTTCGCGAACGCGCCGCGGCCATTCTGGTAGACAGACGTCACATTCCAGCTGTTTCACAAAGTCGACCTGCCTCACTTCCTCTACTATCGCCTCTGACGGCCAGGTCTGGACCAGGCTTAACGTATCCCCAGCACCACTGGCGGATCGATTGCACACCGGCCTCGAATGAAGGGCCCATAGACAAGCACCGCACGCAAAGGGAGACCATCTGCCACAATGTCGGGCGGTGGAGGAGGTGGTAACATCAAGGTGGTGGTGCGGTGTCGACCTTTCAATAAGGTGCGAAGCCTCACGTCCCCCTATTACAGACTTCCAACGCCTAATTAATTCGCAAATGTAGCGCGAGAAAGAGAGAAACGCAAAATGTCTCGTTACTATGAAAGGAGAGCAGACAATCCTGATACCACCGCCGCAAGATGGAAAGGGGAAAACTCACAAGGCTGCACAGGAGGGCAGAAAGACCTTCGCATTTGACCGTTCATACTGGTCCTTCGATCGAAACGACCCTCACTTCGCTGGCCAGGACAACCTCTTCCAGGATCTTGGAAAGCCGTTGCTGGACAATGCATTCCAAGGATACAACAATTGCATCTTTGCTTATGGACAGACGGGAAGTGGAAAGAGTTACAGTATGATGGGGTACGGCGACGAAGAGGGTGTCATACCGAGGATTTGCAGAGACATGTTCGATCGGATAGAAGACATATCCACCAGGGACAAGAACCTGAGCAGCTCTGTCGAGGTGTCTTATATCGAGATCTATAACGAACGCGTACGCGATCTGTTGAATCCGAGCTCGAAGGGCAACCTGAAGGTCAGAGAGCATCCTGCGACGGGTCCATACGTCGAGGATCTGGCCAAGCTTATCGTGCGGAATTTCAATGAGATCGAGCATCTCATGGACGAAGGTAACAAAGCACGAACAGTCGCGGCAACGAACATGAACGAGACCTCCTCCCGATCACACGCCGTGTTCACCCTCACCCTGACTCAAAAGCGACACGATGTCGAGACGAACATGGATACGGAAAAGGTCGCCAAAATTTCGCTGGTCGATTTGGCTGGTTCTGAGCGAGCTACTTCCACTGGTGCTACTGGTGCTCGGTTGAAGGAAGGTGCAGAGATCAACCGATCGCTTTCGACCCTGGGCCGAGTCATTGCCGCTCTGGCTGACATGAGCAGTGGCAAGGGCAAAAAAGGTGGTCAAGTGCCTTACCGAGATAGTGTACTAACCTGGCTTCTGAAGGACAGCTTGGGTGGAAACAGTCTCACGGCCATGATTGCAGCAATTTCACCTGCCGATATCAACTTTGATGAAACCCTCAGCACTTTGCGGTATGCCGATAGCGCCAAGAGGATCAAGAACCATGCTGTCGTCAACGAAGATCCCAACGCTAGGATGATTCGCGAGTTGAAAGAAGAATTGGCTCAATTGCGATCCAAATTGACTGGTGGTGGTGGCGCAGGCGGTGGAGTTGTTACTCAGGAACAATATCCCGCGGACACTCCCTTGGACAAACAATTCGTCTCCATCACAAATGCAGACGGATCCATCCAGAAGATGAGCAAAGCCGACATCGCAGAGCAGCTAAATCAATCAGAGAAGCTGTACAAAGATTTGAATCAGACCTGGGAGGAGAAACTCACCAATACTGAGAAAATTCACAAGGAACGCGAAGCGGCACTAGAGGAGCTAGGTATTTCTATTGAAAAGGGTTTCATTGGACTCAGTACTCCTAAAAAGATGCCTCATTTGGTCAACTTGAGCGATGACCCGCTTCTTGCAGAATGTCTGGTTTACAATTTAAAGCCGGGCACTACGACTGTCGGCAATGTTGAGACCAACCAGTCTACTGTCCCAGACGAGAACGAAGATTCAAGTGCCCACGACCGTGACGAATTACACAAATCATCTGTAGACATTCGACTGAATGGCAGCAAGATTTTGCACGAACATTGTACCTTTGAGAATGTGGATGGTGTCGTCACCGTGATACCCAGGGAAGGCGCTGCAGTCATGGTGAACGGTTCGAAAGTTGATGCACCTAGGCAGCTGCATTCTGGATACCGGGTGATCTTGGGAGACTTTCATATTTTCAGGTTCAATCACCCACAGGAAGCACGACAGGAGCGTCAGGCGGAAGTGCAGGCTGGAAGCTCATTGAAACATTCAATTACAATGGATCAGATTGACAGCCCTAGTCCAAGACCGGGCCACGAACGCATGAGCAGTGTTATAAGTGATTGGAATGGGGATTTGGCAGGCACACCTACGCTTGGAAGCCCACGACCCAGTGCATGGGCTGGTAGTGGTAGAGATGACGATTGGGCGTTTGCGCGACGCGAAGCGGTTAGCAACATTCTCGGCAGCGGTCAAAGGATCAACCACATGACAGACGATGAGCTTGATGTCCTCTTCGATGATCTTCAGAAAGTAAGAGCAGGGAGGAAAGCCAAGACTGAAGGCAAATTCTTCGACTCTGGAGCCGCCACCCCAAACCCTGGCTCCAATGGGGATGAGGATGACGAGAGCGTGATTTCTAGCCAGGCTCCTCGCCTGAGAGAAAAGTATCTTAGCAATGGAAGTACTCTGGATAACTTCAGCCTGGACACAGCATTGACGATACCTTCCACACCCCAGCAGAGTGATGCGCCAGAAGATGAAAGGGTCAAACAGATCAAAGAAGGCATGCAAAGACATTTGAATGATCAAAAAGGGCAGTACCAGCAACAGCTGCAAGCTGCTGAAGAAGGCTCGGTCGACATCGAAGAGATGCGAGCTGATAAAGTTAAGATGGAAGCAAGTCTGCAACTAATGAAGGAAGAGATGCAAAAGCAGTTGAGGGAACAGAAAGCAGAATTTCACAAACAGCTGCAAGAGGCTCGAATGCCGAGACGGCTTGTCAAACGAGCCGATGGCACGCAGCAATTCAGTGAAGAAGAGACATGGCTTGCAAAATGGGTTGTGGATCACTGGCGAAGCAAGAGATATGTGGCAATGGCTGCCTCCGTGCTAAAGCATGCAAGCCTGCTAAAAGAGGCTCAAGTCATGAGCCAAAGTCTGGACAGAAGTGTCGTTTTCCAGTTCACGATCATTGATGCAGGCCATGTATTTGGCTCAAGCTACGATCTCGCATTGACTGGTATCACTGCTGACGAAAGCGATGACCCTGAACTCCAAGAAAGTCTAAAGCCAGCCGTTGCTATCCGTGTGATCGACTTTGAGCACAGCGTCATCCGTTTATGGTCTATCAACAAACTTCAGCAAAGGATCAAGACAATGCGGCAGATTAAGCAATACCTCGATCGGCCAGAATACCTTCAACACTTTCGAGTGGCGGATCCTTTTGAGGAGTCTTGCATGCCAGAGTTCACGCGAGTGGGTGATGCCGACATTCCACTAGCGGCCGTATTCGAATGCCGCGTGCAAGATTTCACGCTCGACGTCTATAGTCCCTACACTTGCAGCGTTGTTGGCATCGTACATTTAAGCCTCGAACCGAGTTCAGCTGAAGCGCCAAGAGAGACGCTCAAGTTCAACGTCGTTATGCATGACCTTGTCGGCTTCGCTGAACGAGAGGGAAGCAGCGTGCATGCGCAGCTATTCATTCCTGGCGTTTCAGATGAAGGTGGTGTGACGACAACCAGCCTAGTGAACGGCTTTGGAGAAGGCGTGGTGAGATTTGAGAGTGTGCACAGCATGTCTCTACCACTAAGCGCTCCTCGTGAAGCTAGCCTTCGCGTTTCAGTCTTTGCAAAAATCACAGCCATGCATCTCGATAAGTTGCTTAGTTGGGATGATATGAGAGATGCATCCGCAGTCACGGTAAGGGCTAATGGCCGACCAAGAGTAGGCAAGAGAACGAAGAGCAGGATTCCAGAATCTGAATATCTCACCGATGAGAGACACGATGTTTTCGCCCGGGTGCAGATTTTGGAGATTTCAGAGGACGGTTCCTACCAGCCTGTAGAGGTTGTACAAGGCGGCATCCTGGACTCTGGCGCATATCAGTTGCACCAGGGTTTGCAAAGGAAAATACTGATAGATCTGACTTGCTCTAGTGGAGACCAGTTGCCGTGGGATGATGTCGACGGCCTTGTCGCTGGTTCTGTTCACCTTTTGGATGCAAGTGGGAAAGTCAGTGACTCAGACGGCGGTCAAAAAGATGTGCCGCTGAGTCTAGCTTCTAAACCTGAGATTTCACGATTGGAAGACGGTACAAGTCGAGTAAAAATTCTGGGGTGGTGGGATTCTAGCGTTCACGCTTCGCTCTTACTGGATCGTCCCACGACGGACAAGTACAGGGTGCAAGTATCTCTGAAGTGGCGCATATCATCTCCTCGGACGACCACGCCGATGAAGTTTTGCTTCAATGTGGCAGTGCAAATGCGGCCAAGGACATGGTTTAGACAAAGCTCATTGCTTGCTCAACTTTGGCAGCAAACCAGAGTCGTCAAGACCACCACCGGCAATTTTGGTGTCATCTTAAAGCCCACACAAGCCAAAGCCATTGGGGACCTGTGGAGAATGGACACTACAGGAGAGTATATTTCTGGCGAAGAGATGCTAGTCGGATGGTCTCCCAGAAGTGTCAGTCTTGTAAGAGACTTCTTTGGGCTGCGAAAGCGTCTGCAGCGTGTCGCAGAAATCGAAGCTGCTCGAGGAATTCTAGGCTTCGGTGCGCTTGAACTTCCGGATTTTGGATACGATGAGCCACAGGCCGAAACCAGCGGCAACGGCGAGCTCACAGAGCAACAACAAGCCCTAGCTCGCAAATACATTGACATTTGGAAAAACGGCCCGTCCGCGAACGATATCATGCTCCTTCGTTCCGGTACCGAGTCTCCAGCTCAGGGCGCTGCTTTCGCTTCGACAGCCACGAACAGCAACCATGGACGGGGGTCCAATTCTGAACAGACGTCATCTCCACAGCCTCTTGCAGCTACCGTTGAATATCTTCCTAAGAATCCTTCGCTACTCAAAGCCGGTTGGCTGTTGTCCCCTGACGCAACTGGATCGCGGTGGATTAGACGATATGTGGAGCTGCGCAAGCCCTACCTTCATCTCTACAGTTCAGAAGGCGACGAGATCAACGCTGTCAACCTGACGAACTCGCGCATTGATGCAGACCCACAGGTCGGCCGACTTCTCCAGCGCGACAACGTCCAATTAGAAGTGTGGGCCGTTTACGCCGTCAATAAAGCGTGGCTGTTCGCCTGCAGAAATGATAGGGAGCGAGGAGAATGGATCTGGGCTGTCGATCGCAGCTATGTGGTCGACAGGAGCAGCGGCAGCGGAAGCGGATCGTCAGATGAGGGTTACTGACCAACTCACCTCCCAGAAACTGGAAAAGAAAAAGAAAAACTAAAACGAAGCCTTGTGTGCGTGTGGAATTGGTCATGTTAAAGACCATCAGTGCTTCAGCGCCTACCTCTTTGTTTCTTTCAGCGTCTTGGGACTCGTCGCCCCTCTGGCATCGCGCCTGGTTTTGCATTGAAGATTTGTTTGGCAGACTTGATTTCTTTTCTGTGGTTTAGAGATACCCCAACGCGTGTTGCGTGAAAATCCGCGGCTTGGCAGAGATGTAAAGTTTTGTATGACAATCATGCATGACCCGATCATATTCGTATTTGAAAAAAAAATCTATCTATTCGATACACTCGATGAAGTTGAGAGCCGTGACGTGTCTAAAGCTCGGAAGCGGTCTACCGAGAATCAGCCTGTAGACCGCTGATATCTTACAGGGTCCGTTGCATGTCCATTTTTTGAGGAGGCACTGTTGGGCGGCTCGCAAGCCTCACCCGAATTTGTATTATTTCCAGCTTTCTCCACACCCGTCCAGACGCGGTGAAAAGAGAGCATTCTATCAAATGGGTAAGCACAGCGCATGCCCAGAGGCGCTTACAGCGATGACAGCATGCAGCCCTGGGGTTCTGCCAAGTTTCCTCCACCCTTGGCGAAAACGCGGTAATAGCTATCGGTATACATGTTGTTGTCTCTGGTGGGGCGAACTTCGATTCTGATGTCCCTGAATATGGCTTCCAAGTCGCGCATCGCCCAGAACGTCCACCTGTCGATTTGACATCGGCATTTTGGAATTCAAGGGTTGGTTGCAGGCATTCAATCCTGCACCTGCAATATAATCGCTTGGCAGCGGTTCCCACGGTGGAGTGTACATCTGTGTCGACATGAAGCCGTCTTCTGCGTTGGCAAGCTGACTCGACAGGTTGTTGTTGTTGTGGGTCCACATCGTCGTCGCGGGGAGATCTGAAGGTAGAAAGGAGGAAACGTCAAAATTCATGTCGTCGAAAGGGATAGCCGCTTGCAAGGCCGGCATGGAGCCGTCGTTGGACCAAGTCTCGATGCTGTGGGCGTAGTTTTGGTCCGCCGTCATGGCTGGGTACATCCACGGTGTGTTGGTCTGGGAGTCTAGCTGTTGTAGGTGACCAACGGTATCTCCCAAGCTGGATCGTGCTGGATGTGTCTCTTCAGCGTTGAGAGGCGCGGGTTGGTCCATCGGGAAGTATCTGCTAACTCGGTCTGGAGTGTCGGATCCGCTGGCCAGAAAGGCCATGCTATCGTGGTGCATCTGGTCGACGCTCGAACTGAGATCGAGGCGCTTGAATGCGCGGGTGTGCGATGCGCTCGAGTGATCGGACCACCACTCGCTTTCGGACAGAGAGCTGCGGTAGGCCTGCGACGCAGTATCGGAAGCTTGCGAGCTGAAGTGCGCGGGAGTGTCGGAGGTCTCAAAATCCAGGCGGCCACTCGTCTGTCGTTGGCCTCCAAAGGAAGTCGCTCGTCGATGAGGCGCATTGGCGGCTGGGGTCTTGACATGGGTGTCCGGTCGAAGGCTTCTTGCTGGAGAGACGGAATGTGAGGTTCTGTTGATGGATATAGCACTCATACTACGGGGTTGCTGCGATTCTCGGACGGTATGAAGCTGATGTTGTGCAGAGGGAGTCGAGTCGAGAACGCCTGAGTAGGCGGGAGTATTGGTGGTCAAGTTGCGAGGCTTCGAACTGGGCGAGGTGGTTGCAGCAACGCTCTTGTTGCGATGCTTCGTCTTCGGCCGACCATCGCCGCTCGGACGGCCCAGCTTCGGTTTGCAAGTGATCTGCTGTTCCAGGCAACGCGAACATGAGGGACGGAGCTTGTCACACTTGACCTTTTTCTGGAAGCAGTGTTCGCACGCGATCGGCACGGTCTTGTATTCCTTGCGGACCTTGGGTTTTCGCGTTCTGGGCGTTTCTGTTTGTATTGACGCCGACTCGCTGGGACTTTGCGAAGATGGGGAGCTACAGTCTTTCGTTAACCTTCCGGCCTCCATCTGGAATGGATCGGTCCTTGTACTCACGCTTTCCTGTAAGGTGCTTGGTAGGGCTCAGCATGTCTGTTGTTGCTCACGTAATGGGTTGCCGTCTCGTACGAGGGCCCAATGCTGGACAGGGGAGAAGGTCCGCGAGCGATTCGAGTGGGTTCCCGTTCGATAAGATTCATTGTGCTCCAGCAAGGGCGAGGTTCTTGTTTCGAGCCACAAAGTGAGATCACGTGGACCCGGGAAGTCCGGAAGTTTCCAATGACAATGGAATAAAATATTTACCGATTGACTGATTGATTGTGAGGTCCAGCTAGACGACCGAGTAAGGATGGTTGGTTGTGACTTTCAAGCACGCTCTAGTAATATCGATTCATAAACTTGCTGTGAGGCTCCAATGTGGACGGGAACAATAGGTGAAGAGCAATGTCAAGACGTCTCTACATGAAAGGTTATAAAAAAACCATCCCCATATCAGCTGCAAGGGCTGAAAGTCAGAGACATGTATCTTTCAAGGCGCAGCTCTGGTTACTTGGGACCGGTGACTTTTACTTACGTGTTACAGCTCCAGTTTACCTCCACATATGAGCGGACGAGCGGGAAGCAGGGAGAGCAGGCGGATCAAGAAGCGCATCGGCGTGCGCTCGCATCGGATGCGAACCTATCAGAGGTACATTTGTCATGGCACGACGCTATGTAATGACGCCTGGCTCAGCCCTGCACAAGTTCGACTGCTGAGTCCAATCGCACGACTGGTCAAGCGTCTGCCTAGTTCCGTTTCCCGAAGGGGATAGTGGTGCTAATACGAGAGACAGTACGATTTCGTGATGATCAATGTCCTACTGAGCTTCTCCAATCTGAATATCTTTCTACCAGGAGGGCTGCCGATCATCTTCGAATTGCTTCACCAGGTTTCCCATTCTTTACATTGGTCTCGCTGACAAGATGACTGCGGCAACCCGTAGATCTAGCACTCCAGCTGCGAGTCATCGATTCCACCGCCGAAGCTAGTTAGTTGCATCTCGTTGGGACTGGTCGGGAAAATCGGGTAGCCATGCCATCCGAAAAGTTGGAAGCCTTGAGCTACGGGGGGTGGCATGTAAAGGGTCCATCCCACCACATGGACATGTTAACTGCAAGAGCGTCACCGGCCGGTAGGGCTGACTTTTCCATCTTCTGCGATCAGGGGGCCAACAAATCAAACGAGCATGTATGCATGCATAACGTCCGCATGCAATGCCACGACCTTCCATGGCACCATCGTCATCCAGCCCAGCCAGCAACGACCAGAGACGGAGCTCGGAAGTAGGGATGAGAGGAAAGGCTGACGCAGGCTCGGATTTAACGGCCGCGGGCCTTGAACGGGGCCAGGTCAGAGTAACAGGTAGGGCTCTGCCTCCTATATCATACCGTATACGGTACGGTACAGGGCCGTACTGTCATGCTAGCACCGCATCCCTCCACTTCCCATCCTATTGTGAGAGCTGGGTGGGTTCAGCCGCACCATTCTTGAACGGGAAACCTGCGCGAAACATTGGCTGGCTAAGGTTGGCGGATCAAGCGGCAGTCCAGGCCGAGGATAGAGCAATGCATAGAGCACGAGGCAAAGGCTTGGGGGATGCAGATCAACCCGGCGGATTCTTGTCTCGTCTCGTCTCGTCTTGTGTTGCGCCGTCTCGACTTGTCATGATGAGGGGAAGTGAGTGATGAAGTGAGGCTGAGTAGGAGTATCCACTCGAGCGTCGCAATTAACCCGAATAGGAAGTACCTGTCGTATTGCTGCACTCGGCGCATCAGGTCACGTGCGTCACCTACTGCCAAACTTGGGTACACAGCTGCAGTTTTTCCCTCGCGTTAGTTAATATGCTCGCTTACATATCCTGCTTTGCGTGTCCGCGGCATCCGGCCGTCACTCAAGATCCGGCTGACCGCGCACGATGGTTTTGTTTATGGCCGCTGCCGTTTCCGTCGCCTTGCCATCGCTGACAGAGATCGGCCGTAGCTGAAGAGTCGAATGCCTGTGGTAGGGAGAAGGGTTGAAAGTTAGGTACTCGCAAATTGTATTTTCTCCTATCTGGCCATCGTTCAGGTTTGATATGTGTCTACGACTGACGAGCTATGGATCATCATATGCGGCATATAGCATCTTGTAGCGATTAGTGAAGACCAGTGGGTATCTCATTCCTGCTTTGCATGGTAAGAGCCCAAATATAGGGCTCTTGTTATATATCATACATCAACCAAGAACAGCAGCATTCTGTCAGCTAAAATAGGTTAAACTCTGTGAAGCTCAGGTTTCAACCTTGTGTTGCTTCGTAACAACGGCTGCTTAAGAAGCTTTCGGCCCTACCCTTGCCAGTGTGAGTCTGGCCGCGGTGGCTCCTGCGAGTTTGGCCCTCACCGGCAAGGCTTTCCTCACCGTGCCAGCGCCCATGCATCGAGACTGTGCATGGAGGGATCCTTTGTGTGGCCAAGACACGCACTTAACAACTGTCAGAAAAGCCGTTGATCAATGTCTGGCGTGGCTGCATGTCCTCGCTGTTGGATACCACGTGGATTTGAGACGTGTGGTATTATGCTGTCGAATTTTTTCCGAATGGGTATCAATGCTTTCGTTCCGTCATAGTGGCCATGCCATTCCTGATTTGTGAATTTAAGTATGAGATTGTCGTTATTGTGCAGTTGTTCGGTTCACTCTGAAGTAGTCAGGCTCTGGTCGGAGGTACCATCATGGCTGTACGGGCAGGACTTGCGGGAGTACTCTGCCCTGCTTTTTGAATCCTGTAGGACTCTTATTCGTGTCAGACACGCGCAAAGCTTTTCGAAGACGAACACCAATACATCTAGCCTCATGTCTGGCCGGCTCGCTGCTTAAGCGGGATGTCGTCGTCTTCGCTCTCGTCGTGGATCACCGAATTACGGCTTCCCATTTTGCCATTGGTGTCGCCATTTCTGTGGGCGTTAGGAGAAACCTGTGCTTGCACATGAGACGAGCGCTCCTCTGACCGTGGCCTCCAGTCTTGGAGTCTCTGGACTGGGCCGCCATCGATGAGGACCTCCCTGTCTTCTGCCGGCTTCCCCAGGATGGTACCGGCTAGTCTTCCCTCTTCCACATCTACACCAGCACCAGCTTTGGCATATTTCTTCTTAAGCGCGTGAAACCAATCTTCTCCCTGCATGAGCCCACCTCCGACACCGACAGCACCCGTCGTACTTGCGTCTGGGATCAATCCTGCTATGCGTCGCAATTCGAGATGTGTAGGCCCCTCGAACCAGGCTTTGAAGTCGGCGACATCCTTGACGTCTTCTTCCTCCCGTTTCCTCTTCTCACCAACCACGCGCTGCTTGCCGCCCATGTCGTCCATCGCGATCTCTTCAATGGGCCTTCGCATACGCTCTATCCACTCTTCCTCGCTGGCTTGCAACATGGGAACCAGCGCACCGCAGTCCGAGAGGGCCATCCTGACATCGCTGATATCTGGGATGTGATCGTTGTGTGAGCTGTACGCATGCTGGGCAGTTGTCGACGCTAGCAATAGGAGATATCGCTCGGCGATGTTGGCGATGGTGTCCAATACGGAAGGTCTAGTGCTGTGGAAGCCAGCCGCTCGGAGGATATGGATGATAGTCGGCCGTAGCAGTGCGCGATTCAGATCTTGTGCCTGTGACATGTCGGAGGTTTTTGGTGTAAGCAACTTTGTGAAGTTGTCGCGAAGATGAGCTACTATCGCAGCCACATTGCTGATGGTGTGATCAGATTGATGCCAAATGCAAAGCAAGTCTGATGCTTCAGTCTTTGTTGAATCGCCAAACAAGCTCTACAACAAACAAAGAAAGGCCGTACAAAGCCACAGGGAAGTGCTCTGCTCTACCTTGCTGTGTTCAATCTCCCACGTGCGGATGGGAGGGCGTAACAGCGGGAGAGCGGCCGGACACTGCCGTGGCAGCCGTATACGCTAGCCGTTATAGGTACCGTGTCTACAGATATGCCGAGGTTCGCTCGCAGAAGCTCTTATCAAACTCCAGACATCATCCGTACTAGGAGGTAGGAAGAAACTAGATTTATCCCACACTCCCACCAGTTCCCCCTGTATATCAGTAATCGTTCATGGTTGGAAAGTATCATAAATCAATGTTTGGGAGTCTATCTTTGCCAAGCGTTCGCTTTGGCCGAGGGCAAAACATCTATCGATTCGATTCCCTCGCTGATCATTGATAAGACCACAGATTTTGGCGACATGGTAACAGCGAAATGAAGACAAGCTTCGACAGTCGCCAGCATGACGGCCACACAGCGAGCCTCACATCTTACCATCGCAGGCAATGATCTACACGCAAAAGATCGCGAGTCACGGCTGCTTTTGCCGACCAAGCCATTGGCTACCAGATATCAGTTGCTGGCGGCAATCCGGGGAGGTTCGATGTCGACTAGCCCCTAACGGGAAGGAGCTCTTCGACCGACTTGCCTAATTGAGCCTCACTCCGACTTGCGCAGTATCGCGTCAGGAACGAACCATGCATGTTGCCTCATAAGGTTCGGTCAAGCTTGCTTAAGCTTCCTTTCTTGCATAATATCCACAGCTATCTACTCGAGTCTGACTGGCAATGTCGCTGCTCCAGAGCCCATTGTCCTATTTTGCTGGCTGGCGGCATTGAGTTTCAATATCGCCAGTGCCGAACGTCGTGCTTTTGGCCTAGCATGGCTATACTGGCTCCTGCAATGCTGGTTGTTCGAGATACCAACGCTCCATATGGTTGCATATCCGCTCGCTGGTGGGTCATTGGGATGAGCGATGTGGTTCGTTTTGGCGCCGCTCATGGACATATAAGAGGGCATTCGTCCCTCCCTTCCCTCTCAGGTGCTCTCTCATCTTCTCAGGCTTGTTCCGTTTACTCAACATGATGTTCAAGGCCACTGTCTTGGGCAGCCTTCTTGGCCTGGCGTTTGGTCATCAGTATGCCGTCCACGAGAAGAGAGATTCACTCCCCAGCGGCTGGACCCGCGAGCAGAAGCTTGACCGTCGCGCAATCCTGCCTATGCGTATTGGATTGACCCAGAGCAATCTGGACAAGGGCCATGAGTGGTTGATGGATGTTTCTCATCCCGAGTCAGACAACTACGGCAATCACTGGACTGCTGAGCAGATTGCCGAAGCTTTTGCTCCAAGGTACGTTTTAGCTTCTGGTTGTCAATGCAATAATGCTCTGTGCCGATGGCTGACGATTTGCCGCGCAGCCATGATACCGTTGCTTCGGTGAAGGAGTGGTTGGCATCTTCCGGTATCAACGATGAGCGCGTTGCCACTGGTCGTGGCAGGAACTGGCTCTACTTCAATGCTACTACCAGCGAGGCCGAGAATCTTCTCAAGACCGAATACCATGTCTACCAACACGAGACAGGGCAACCGCACGTTGCCTGTGAAGAGTATAGCATCCCAACTCACCTGAAGAAGCACATTGATCTCGTCTACCCAACAATCCAGTTCGATGCTCAGGTTGAGAAGCGTGATCTAGAAGAAAGGGGTCCAGGCAGCGCCCAGTGGAGGGGTCCAAAGAAAGGCCCTCCTCGCCATCACCCAATGCCTCCGTGGCCTTGGCATGGACCTTCAGACCTGCAGAACTGCGATACCCAGATCACTCCCGACTGCCTTCGAGCTTTGTACTCTTTTGGACCAAACTACTATGCCAACAAGAAGAACAGCTATGGCATTGTTGAGTACACACCGCAGGCATATGTGGCATCTGACTTGGACTTGTTCTTCAAGAACTACAGCAGCAGCCAGGTCGGACAGCGTCCTATCCTTGAGTCGATTGACGGCGGTGTTGTTCAGACTACCAACCGATCATTCGAATTCAATGGCGAGAGCAACCTCGATCTCCAGTACGCCATGACTCTTGTCTACCCTGCCCAGGTCACATTGTACCAAGTTGGAGATCTTGTCGAAGGTGCATCTTTCAACAACTTCCTCGATGGTATCGATGGCAGCTACTGTACCTACCAGGGAGGGGATGACCCTGACTACGATGCCGTCTATCCAGATCCATATGGCGGCTACCAGAAGCAGGATTGCGGAATTTACAAGCCGGCCAACGTCATTAGCACTTCTTACTCGTACGATGAGAACGACCTTTCGGAGGCTTACATGGTCCGTCAATGCAACGAGTACATGAAGCTTGGCCTGCAAGGCGTCAGCATTCTGTACAGCAGTGGTGACGATGGTGTTGAAGGAAACTTCGGCTGTCTGGAAGGACCTGGTCTGGGTGCTGCCAACAACAACGGCACCAGTGGACGTTTCAACCCTTCATTCCCTGGCACCTGCCCATACATCACCTCCGTTGGTGCCACCCAGGTCATCCCGGGCACCAACGTCCAGCAAGCTCTGGCCACTGGTACCCAGCCCGAGATGGCCTGCGAGACCGTCATCTACTCAGGCGGTGGATTCTCGTAAGTTCATCATCAAACGCCTAGATCTTTCCGTGCGCGATACTGACCCAGACATCAATAGCAACGTCTTCGCGTTGCCATCCTACCAGGAGGCAGCAGTGCAGTCGTGGTTCCAAAAGTTCCCCCCTCCATACACTGCCGCCCAGTTCAACAACTCGGAGCAGACTCGTGGCTTCCCAGACATCAGCGCTAACGGTGCCAACTACGTCGTCTTCATCGATGGCGAGGCTGAGCTGGTGTTCGGCACTTCTGCCTCGTCCCCAACCCTCGGCTCGGTCCTCACCCTACTGAACCAAGCTAGACTTAACGCTGGAAAGAGCACGGTGGGCTTCATCAACCCTGTGGCCTACCAGCACCCTGAGGTCTTCAATGACGTCACCGAGGGAACGAACCCGTGAGTACCACCTCAATGCTTGTGGCACACAAAGGTGTATCTTATGCTAATCATGTGCGCATTAGTGGTTGCGGTACCGAGGGCTTTTCAGCAGCTGAAGGATGGGACCCTGTGACTGGCCTGGGCACTCCAAACTTCAGGAAGATGAAGTCCCTGTGGTTGTCCCTGAAATAGACGAATTTACATGATTACACGCAAGATGAGGTCTGACTTTGAAACATATTGTATAGACTAGCGCATTGCAAGCTAGAGAAGTACATAAACAAAGAAGTCGCCAATGCCGTTAACGAGGTCGTGAGATCGAAGTCTTGAAGAATCAGGGTATCGTATGCAGAACTTTGAGCGCAGCGGTCATATCTCAAACGCTTGTGAAGCCTGCAGCTGTAAGACCAAAAACAAAGACGCCGAGGAAACAAGAACATTCTGTCGAAATAAAGTGAAATGTAGACAAAAGAATCGTCAGGTCACAAGAGGTCATATGCACGGTGGTCATCAGCCATAACCTCATCAGCACTCGTGCCAGGAGGCAGGTAATGGGCTGACCAATGCATGGGTTGGTCTTCATGAGCGTCGAAATCGGAGTCGACATCGACCATGCTCTGAGGAAACATGTCGTAAACACCGGCTCCCATGTCAGCCAGCATCGATGAGAGAGGTTGGGGCATTTCCAGCTGGGAGGTGGATGATTCAATGCTTCGATGGCCGGTGCTGCCCGCTTCAGCTCCCACTGAGGCCGGTGAGAACCTTCCAGAGTCGGGAGAGGCCAAGGGAGGACGGCCGAATTCAGGGCGGCCGAAGTCATTGGACAGCAGGATGCCGCTGAGGCAGGAGTAGCAGTCGACTTGACGACGACGACTCAGCATCTTCTGCAGAGTATGCTGGTCGTAGACGCCCAGGTCGGCGACGTCGACCATCTGGCGCTTCTCGACGCCCTCGTCGCCGTCGCAGGATGAGTCGCCATCGTTAGAAGCGTCGCTATAGCCTGGGACGGGGACCGGGCCGGCGGGTGGGTGCACGGCGAGTGAATCGGCGGGGGCTTCTCCATTGTTGTAGACAGGCCCACCACGCTCAGGAGTGTCAGGGTTAGCTGCAGGCCTGCGTAGGCAGCCACAGCAGCACTGGTTGCGCACTGTGGCTGCCTTCTCTGGTTGAAGGCTCTCGTTAGGATTGAAGAATTGTTCGTCGACGATAGGCCTGCCCATGGTTCACGTCCGTAGTGTCAATAGAGAAGAAGGCGTGTTATAGACGGCACAAGCCTTCGCCCTGGTCAGCCTGTCAGTTTGGGTGGTGCGGAAAGGGGTCGAATACGCATGAGCGACATTTGCAAGACGCACCTGCAGTCCAACAAAGTCTAAACAGGTACAGCACTCACTGGCAGAGGCCAGCGGATCGGGTTCAATTTCTCGTAGTGCAAGACAGCTCAATGCGAGACAAGATACGTGCCTGCGGCCAAGTGCAGTTCTGTTCGACGTGGTGCGTTTACGGAAGCAGTACTTTGTGTTCGGTGCTACGTAGATATTCTAATGTTGCAAGGACAAAAGGTCGAGAGGGAGAAGAGGAGAACGTCAGGTGGAATTCTCGCCACACGCTGACGGGGGATACTTGTATGATCATGGCCGTCGCCGATTGTCGGCGAGTGAAGGGGGAAACAAGGCAGATTGGCAAAGGGCCAGAGTTGAGGCCGCACCCTGGGCAGTTCTGGAAGGTTGACGTATGAGTTCAATCTCAGCCTCACTGTGGTAACAACGGAGTACGCCGTCTGAGCAGACAAGAGACAAATGCGACAAAGACCCCACACGTTAATGTAAGCATTGCGGGAGGCTGTGGAGTACAGTAGGTATCAGTCGGCAGTACCTACAACCACGCACGTCACAAGTGCAGCTCTCAATCTCGGTGACTGGCGAATGCACTCAGTGGGAGCCATTCACAGATTAGACAATGGGTGAAAGTATCCATAATCCTGCGCAAGGTTGCCTTCTTTTGAATACCGCCAAGGACATACTATACAGTACCGAGCACGGCAGCCTCCGGGGACTTTAGACCTTCACAAGCCGCGCGGTTTGCTTGTGATTCTACGTTAGGCCGAGGCATGGAAGAATTACCTTGGATGGTGGTATTCGTCATTGGCACCTATATCGGCGCGACCTTTGCCCACGGCTTACAGGTTATTAGTCTCATGGGTTGGACAAAATGCCGCCGCTATCGTGGCTGTGGTTCGCCGGATCACTACTTGACAATTCTCCATTCAGTAATAGCTTGTGCTTGTTGTGCTTCTGCCTCCGTCATAGCCGGCACCTGGGAATGCACCTGGAGTACCGCCGACATTTAATTCCCTGCCGACCCCTGCTGCTTCGCCGTCGTCGCTATCTTGTTCGGTACCGCGAAAGGCAACCTCGTCTGGCTCTGGTGGTGCGCGCATTTGCAGCAAGGTCTCGGCGGCCAGCGTGGGTGGCGACCACGGGTCTGGCAACGGATACTCACGACCAGAAGGCATACTCGCGAACAGCGGCTCAAAAGGTGGAACTAGCTGGACATTGATCTAAGTCGAAGGTAGAATTAGCCTTCCGAATCAATCTGGCCAGTGTTGACTCACGTCATCTTACCGTGCTGTTCTCCTTCTCCCATTTACCATCCAGCATTTCGATCACTCTCGCCTCTTCGAGGCGACCAGCATCTGATCCCCATTCGCCACCTTTCTCTACTTTGCGGTCTTCACGTCTTTCCCTCCAATTCTGCTTCAGACCTTCAAACCCTTTCCTTTTCCCCTCATCAAGCTCCACAGTAAGACCAAGTTCCTTTCTGGCACCTTTCAGCCAGGCTAGACCCTCACCTGTCTTACCGCTCGATTCGGCATTAATAGCCAGGAACCTTGCAGCTTTTGCTTTTGCCGTCCTCCTGAGGTCGTTGGTGTACTTGACAAGATCGCCATTGACGCGGTCAGACCCAGAGCGCGCCAGAAGTCCGTAGGCAGAGCTAGCATGCTCAGCTGCTGCAAGGCACATTCTCGCGAAGAGGTGCGCTCTTACTGACGGAATAGAAGGCGACTTGTACATCCAGTCCTTGTTGTTTTCATTTCGTTCATCAGCGACTGCAGCCAGGTAAGGATCATCCTTGGAGACGACAACCAGCGTCGCTTCTGCACGAGATATTGATGCCAAGGCGCTTATAGTGGACGGTTGGATGTCAATGGGTGCGTCCTTTGCAGCAGATATCGAGGGTAACAATAGAAGGTAGCTGTGAATAGCGTATGCCTGTTGCAAGTGTTTCAGAGCAGAGGAGATTGCAGAGGTCCTTTGCTCAGGTGAGAGCACTGTCGATTCGTAGAGCACTCTCAGCCGAGTCTTTGCAAGGAGCACGCTCACATAACCTAGAGTCGTGAAAGCGAAGGCTATCTCATGGTGTAGACCTGTCAAGACTTGTCGTGGCGGTTCACGGCCGGGCGCACTGGCAGAAAGAGTGGTACGCCATTCTATCGTGAGAGGCCTTACAACCTCCACGTCAACATTGTCCCTTCCAACAGGCTGATAGCTAGAAGCTGAGTTCAGGGCAAGAAGATAGGGTATGTATTCGTTCAGAGCATCTTGTATAGCAGGGAGGTTGCTCTCCCGTGATAGGGGAGGCAACCTCTTGTGTCTTTTCAGTGCATCCTTGACGATGCTGCGCTTTGTGGTGGCTTGAAGCGGTAGCGATGGATGCGTGATGCTCTGGAAGTAATCAGATAGCAGCACGCTGCTTGTGGTCGGTAGAGTAAAGCTAAAAGGCATGATGATGTTGGACTAGGTAGGTGGATATGGGTCAGCGAACGGTCCGGGCTCTGCGGATGACGAACCAAGTAGGAACAGCATGGCTCCATGAAGCTAGCTTGGCATGTGTTCAGTAATAACCCGCCAGACCGCATACCTCTGAGTGTGCCTCCAGATATTGCATAAAACTGTTTAATAGTCAAATAGACATTCCATTACCGGCGAGTGTACAAAGCAGTCTCAAAGGTTGTAAACATGGCTAAATCGGACGTATCTTGGAGATGGCTAGAGCGACGCTGCCTTCAAAACCTCTTGCCTCACATTGTTGGGTGACCTAACAACAACTCAGTAACGTGACAAGAGTCACACGCTCTGGGCAAATCGTAAATGAATAGGCCGTTGCATTGTTTGCCGAGTCACAAGTCATCTCAATGGCACTCAATGAGCCTGCCACCAACGCATCATAGGCGCGTGATGCGACTGCTGACTTGGTCAGGGACAATGTGGTGGGTATGATCGACGGACCACGCGAGAACAGCGTCACTGGATAGGAAATTACAAAAATGTCGGATCTTACAGGAGTCTATAACCTCAATTATTTGCACCACTCAAACAGACTATCAGATCTGCAAGTCCACGACGTGTTGTATGAGAACGATCTACTAAGATGCCACGCCTACTGTCCGAGGAACAATCAATCGCCAGACTGGACGCGTACAGACACGCGTACTTGTCCAGTGTGTCTGCCGACAACTTCGACTACTCCATGTGGAACGATGTGGTGATTGTGGCTGCATCGCAGACAAGTGCGACAACAGCCAAAGCAACGTTCAAACTGAAGTTCCCTAAGACTTTTGCCAACCGCGAGGGATATATCCACGGAGGCGCCACGGCGACATTGCTCGATGGATTGACAAGCTGCGTTCTAAGCATCATTGCCAGACGCGGGTTTTGGCAGGACCACAATGACAGCAGGAACCTTGTCATGACCTACGTGAAAACCGTCAAGGAGGGCGACGAGGTCATCATCGATTGTGAAATCGAGCATGCAGGCAACAGGCTAGCGGCCATTCGTGGAGTCATGAGGCGAGCTGGTGAGAGTGATCCTCTTGTTATCTGCTTGAATGACAAAGTGAACACCGACGCGAGGGAATTTGCTAGGTTGTAGGGTAAAAAGTCTGGATTTGACGGGATGTATAATTTCCTTGCTCAATCACTATTATGGATTTAGAACGATTGTTATTGTCTGAAGACAGCTCATCTAAAAATTGTGAAGGAAGCTCTGCCGCCAATGCCAGTCATCACAACAGCTCCAATCGATCAAGAATCACGAACCAGGAGTATTGATACTGAAAGTTTCCACCTACTCAATGGCAGTAATCAATTTGCCAGTATTCCCACCCTCAAAAAGCTTCATCCACACCTTTGGCACATCCTCGAAACCAACCATGTGGACTGACTCCCCACCCTCGACTCTGATCTTGCCCTCCTGAAGGGCATTCTTAAGGGCACCAATGGCTTCTGGAAATTTGTCCATGAAGTCAACAATGATAAAACCCTGGATCTGGAGTCTCATTGTGATAATCTCTGCTCGATCATTAGCGACCATATATTCTCAAGCTAGGTGAACAATGGAAAGCAATGAAACATACCAAACCAGTTTTTAATTCCTGTCATGCGTTCTGAGGCATGGTTGTAGTTGCTTATGGCACCACAGGCAGCAATGCGCCCATTCTTTGCCATGCGGCCGAGCATCAGATCCAAGATTTCACCACCGACGTTGTCATAGTAGACATTGACGAAGCCAGAGGTGGCACTCTTAAGATCTGTCTTGAACGATGGGCTCTTGTAATTGAGACAAACATCAGCCCCGAGGCCTTCGACCCACTTGCACTTGTCGTCGGAGCCGGCGATTCCCACCACGCGCTTGCAGCCGAGGATGTTCTTCGCGATCTGCACGGCCATGCTGCCGGTGGCGCCGGCGGCGCCGCTGACCACGACGACGTCGTCGGGCCGGGCGTTGACGACTTGGGTGAGGCCGAAGTACGCCGTCAGGCCGGGCCCGCCGAACGCACCGAGGTAGTGCGTCTTGCTGAGGCCGCCCGGCAGGTCGCCTGCTGGGTTGCAAGACGCCGCCGGCAGCACCGCGTACTCTGTCCAGCCCAGCGGCGCCACCGCCGTGTCGCCCTTCTTGAACTTAGCCGACTTCGTCTCCACCACTTCGCACAGCCCTCGCGATCGCATCGGGGTGCCGTCCTGCACCGGAGGCACATACAACCGCTCTGGATCGACCTCGCCATTGATCCAACCTCGCTGTGCAGGGTCGTTCGACAGGTACAGTAGCTTCAGCAGCACCTCGTCATCTTGCAACTCTGGCAGTTCCGTCTCGGCCAGCTTGAATGTGGCATCCGGGCCCTCGAGAATGGGAAGATCACTTGGCTTCTTCGCCAACAGCCATTGACGTGTCTTTACCATGCTGAAATCGTTCGTGGTAAATATGGTTCAGAGTTGTGAGATGGAATGTCAGACCAGAAATACAGAGGTAGAAATGCGAGAGCAGTATATTTATTGTCTGACTACCTGCTACTATGATCTTATGCGCTAGGTAATACTATGGTACTGTAACTCAGGCTCTCCAGCGCTTGCGAGTTTATGACTTTCTGACATTGCGAAGCCGAGGCTCTGACAACAGAATCGTAAAGGATCGCTCCTTCCCCGCTAGATTGCGCACCTAATCGAGAACGGGTGATAAAGCCACTACTGTATTATTAAGGCAAAAGGTTTTGCTCGGTTGTCGAATTCCAACGGAGCAACGGTGGAAGCAATGAAGTCCGTTTCACCGTTCCTTGCAGTACGAGTTCATGCCATTGCGTACATTGGCAGTCCACATATCATTTGAGGCGGGAAGTCATGAGCTAGTCTGAGATCTGGTGTGCTTTTCCCATAAATTGTGATCTACAATCTAATTACAAGATAGTTCATCAAAAGTGTATTTGGGGTGCCCTGCGCCCTGCTTCGATGGTACTGATGTTCAAGTGCGTGATCCCCCTAGTATGTATGGGGTGAAATGATTTAGGTACTGTAGACCACCCAGTAACCAAGACATGGCCGGTTCTCGGAAGGCTTTTCATGCCAGGTTCCATGGCATATATGTTTTTTGCTTGACGTCTGCAGCTGGAAACATTCAAGCTCTCCACCAATGCCGCATATCATGCATGCCGCGAGTGGGTTTGAAAATTTGGTCGATGCTGATACCCGGACCAAATGATGAGAGTTCGCTGGCTCGTTTCATTATGATGAGCTCTGGTATTCCATAGCGAACAGCAGCCAGACCGATCCGAGGGAGATGTGCAATGAGAGTACCGTACTTTTTCCGTCGCTTCATGGCCAGAGTTCGTCAAGGTCGTGATGATGCCGAGTCGAAGCTGCGAACCCCCACAATACGGAGGTGAATGTCGAACTGACTAGACCATCGCTCTAGTCAAATTCCACTTTAAAAGTACCTCAGACGAGGAGTACCGCATTCACGCATCCATCATTCTCGCAGTTGTTGGTGATCTGCGCCCACCTACCCCATACCACCTTTCCACCTGCAGTGACCAGACCCAATTCCGATACGTTGACCTCGATGATCGTTCCCTTGGTTAAAACGCCAAGTTGGGTGTACATAGGGTTCTGAGGGTTCTTCTTGACACTGATGATGGGCAGTTGAACAGTGACACCCAGTTCTGGGTGTGTAACGTTCGCCTTCTTGTATCGCAGACCCATAGGCCTGATGAAGCGCTCGTATTTGACGGGACGGCGTGTGAAGTCGGGACCGACGAAGGTGGGCTTTGTGATCATTCTCTTCCAGCTCTTCTTTGCAGTCTTCTTGCCAGTCTTGATCACCTTGAACATTTCCTGCTCACTTATACCCCTAACCTTGGGCAGAGGCACCGAGAATTTGGCGGCCTTCTCAGCACGTTTGTTCTTGATGGCGCTGGACAGCGCCTTTGCGTTGGTGGCATTGCTGCGGTCGAGCAGGTAAGAAGGAAGTGGCGTGCTGCTGGGTTCCTTGGCTTCGGCGCCCTTGACATTCTTCTCCTCTTGTTGCCTGATCTGCTTCTTCATCTGGATCTTCTCCTTGTGTCGCTTCTGCTGGTGCAACTTAGCGCGCAGTCCACGCAGATTCTGCGCCCGCTCGCTGGCATTATGCCCTTCACGAGCGGCACGCTTTCTGGTGCGCTCTTCATGGTCCAGACGCTTTCCATGCTGCTTCTGGAAGCGCTCAATGTATTCGTTCTGAGGCATTGTGAATGTGGTCCGGGTTGTGGTTGGAGAAAGTGGTTCTGCTCACGGGCCTCTTGTCGCAGAAGACAGAAAAGTTGACCCCAGATTGGGAGGCGAAGGGTAAAATCTTGGCGCGTGGTCTGAGAGGGAAGGTCAAGCGGGAGCTGTCTCTAATTCTCCCGCGCGGCCTGATCCAATGCCGTTTGTTCGACCGACCAACACAGCAAAGCAACATGTTGAGCCGAAGAATACAGCGTGCATTGCTGGATACCCAGTGGCAGCCGCCGACATTCCTGCTGCCATGGGCTGCCAGCATGAGCACGGTGTCGGCCACGACACAATCAGACAACGTACCTCCACCCTTCGTGAAGTCTGGCTTGAGCAGCTCTCCTGAGAAAACCAACACCATCTCGCAACCCTCTCCATCACCATCGCCATCAGCGCCGGCGCCTAAAGATGCAGCGCAACTACCTCAGACTTCAAGCCCCAGTTCGCCATTGGAGTTATCCCAAACCCTAAAAGATCTGCTTCCAAGCCTTCGTGCTCAAAAGCCTCACTACATGACGGCGCATGTCTACGACAAGCCATATCTCATCACTCAAGGCGATACGATTCGACTGCCTTTTCTAATGCATGGCGTGGAACCCGGCGATGTTCTGCGACTCGACAAAGCTGTGAACTTTGGATCTCGAGACCTTACATTGAAGCCAGCGGCTCCAGGACCCAAATTGCAGAGCCCAGTCATGGAGACGGCGAATATTCTTGATCCTACGACAGGGCACCTAGCCAGCGAGAGCCGAGTAATGCCCACACCAGGGCAGGGATTGGCCGGTGGCAAGGCTCTGGCAGTCCCACACTACGTTCCTCACCTTGCGAAAGGCAAACATTCATACCTTGACGACAGGCTTTTCGTATGCAGGGCAGTGGTTATGGGTGTGGAAAGCGAGCCCCTCAGGATCAAAGAGAAGACAAAGAGAAGACAGAGGAGGGTGAAGCACGTTAAGAGCAAACATCGGTTTACGGTAGTCAAGATCAGTGAACTGAGGTTACGTTCGCAAGAGGAAATCGATGCTGCTGTGGTAAATTGATTGGTGGCGAGCGGAATGCATTAGAAGGAAGGTTGATACCCAACGGGTCAGGCCAAGGGCGATGGCCTGATTAGAGTGGTGAAAACCGCTGTTCGACAGAGCGTGCCATAAGCACCCGTGACACCAGACGTGTGCATCTGCCGTCTCACTCAACAACCTATTGCAAGTCTGCGCAATCTAGACTTAGCCATGGAGACCAAAGCTGGCTAGATTACGTTCAAGGAACAGGATCGTCGCTGGCTGTGGTCTGTCATGCGGAAGCCAATAGCTGGTGGATGCATGTATTGTGTTCCTAAGTGTACTATACAAATGTAAATCGAGAATTCGCAAAACCCTGCCTGTATGACTCGACTAGAACATGTCATGATAGGCGTTTGGGCACGAACACAAGCACGGTCAGAAAGCTTTGGAGCAAGCTGAAGCTCGATCGGCCTGAATCGAAACATCAGTGGATCGGGATCAGGTGCGCACCGCCATTGTTGAAGCCCAAAGTCCGAGACATTTACAAGCATGCACAAGGGAACGGTAGGCTGGTGACATATGCGCGACGACACTCGGTGCTTCAGAGCCAGATACGACAGTCTAGCGCGAATTGCAGGCTTGCCGCTCTCTCGCTCACGCTCACGCTCTCTTCTCGTCTCTCCCGAGCTGTCCGCTTGCCGGGGCTTGCTTTTCCAACGAGCCCGCCAGTCAGCCAAGCGGAACGGACCATGACTGGACGCTGTGGATTGTATTGTAGAATGTGGAGCAGCCGGTTCGACACGTTTGGTTGGCCTACATCGCTCGCTGGCTGACAGCCTGCTACAGCAGCGTACCTCCTGCCCAGCAACAAGCCGCCTGTATGCTTTACCACTCGCTGCTGCGAAACCGCCCGCTGCCCACGTTTGGGGCAACGCATGTATTGTTTGAGGCCGGCGGAAGAATATTGAGCGGTCTCCCGTTCGGAAGGTCGGTGTAGTATGGGCGTTCAGGGCATTGCATGGTGCAGTACGGTGCGGTGCGGTGCGGTGCAGGCTTTCGACCAGCTGCAACCTCTCGTCCGCCTCCTGGGTCAGAAGCAGGTACCACCCGCAAACCGGCCTGCTATGGGAATGACGACGAATGGCGTGTTCAACTGTCTCTCCACCAACATAGCACCACGAGGATAGTGCAGCTTCGCATCTCCACATCCTGCAACCTCAGGATCACAGCTGAGATGACCCTTCATCGTAGGATGCGTAATCGTACCTTTTCCTCAGTTGAATGTTCTTCCTCCTGAACGTAGAAGCCTGTTAAGGAAACGGCGGAAGTTCGGATGCCTATGGCTCTGGCTCGATATAATGCCCGAGGTTGCATGTTGATCCATGACCAGTGGCTGTTGCGTGACCAGACTACATCTCTATCGTGGCAGAAGCTATGGTATACTAAGAGATTGAAAGCGAACTCATACCTCTTGTGTGAAAGTTTCCGGGCATGGAATCTACAATCTTCGTTGTTCGAAGTACTTTGACAACGATAAAGATAGGTATAGTTCAAGACAGCGTCTACACTTCAAGGGTCAAATCCAAGGGACTCGTCATGCGGTGCATCATCCACCCTAAATTGGATTGTGCATGGAAAAAGTTCCGCCACGACCGAACGTTCTGCCTATCATGCAAAAATTCTATGGCGCAGACCTGGCCGAGAGAACTGGCTTATGTAGTGGCATTAAAGTAGTGTACTTATAGTTGCACTGGCACTGGACGTTTCGAGGCACCACCTACAGAGGCACGAGACGTTCGATGACAGTAGATCCGTTGCTGTAACACCAGCACCAGCTCAAGATGATGCTCGTATACCGCCTGAACAGAGGCATGTAAGAAAGGTGGTCGTTGCTTCTCAAATATATGGGCCTTCTTGTTGCACGCTGGAAGCTACCCCCAGTGAAGGGCATGCCAGCGCTCGAGCTCGTTTAGCTGCCCGGACAGAAAACGTGCGTAACTTAGAGTCCATGGAGGTCATGATCAACTACGATGAGGAACCTCGCAGATGTTGGTGGCCTGAAATCGAACCAATTGTTTATTGTCATGGCAGAAGCAACGCAATCACCATCGGGGGGTGTTCAGAGGATGTGCCAGTGAAATTTCAAGTCACGTGAGCGGTGTGCAACAAGGTTCTTGGTCCGATATGCTCTATGCCTAGCAAGCCTTGGTGGGCCAGTTCGGAATGGATCTACTTGTGCTGCTACGTTCAGACCTCAACATTCCTGGCCCGATCATGTAGTTTGGGCTCCATCAGCGGCTCGTTCATCACCGACTTACAGCTGAGAAAGCAAACACCGATCGCGGAACCGGAAGAAGTCGACAGAAGGCGGCGCACGTAGGCATTATGAAGCGTACTAGGTGGAAAAGATAAGCTGGGATCCTGGTCAGATGCCGTACGGAAGACGCACCACTCTGGGCACTCGAGGGAAAAACGACAGCAAGGCTCGGGAGGGTGTGACTGCAACATTGGACGATGATGCAGCCCAACCGTAGGTCAGATGTCTCAAGCACCGAGACCCCCAACACCAGACGAACTCGAGGCAGGCTACCTGACCGAGGGAGAAAAGTACATAGGTGAAACTGTACATTGTAGTCTGCAAAAGCGCAGCGTCGCTGAAGAGCCTATAGGCGGGTGGGTAACCACCAGACCACGCACGATAGGTGTGGATTCGACGCGGACGAAGCGACTGTCACCCTTGTAGGTCTTGTCCCCAGGGGCACATGATGGCACGGTGCTCGTTAGCAGCACCTCATGGCGCAAGCGGTGACCTGGAGGTATTGCATAGACGCATGATTGTGTACTGGACAATGTACAGTAGGTATTGTGGCAGTCAGTGGCGCAACGCCAGCCTAGTTTGAAGCAGTGGTGCGGCCAGACATGTCATGCCGGTGTCCTGCACCATTCCTCACGGACGAATGAAGAGGGCAGACAGGATAGGACGGATATGTTGTGGAAGAAGAGACACCTGCTTTTTACGATTCCATTAGAGCCTGTCCAGGTAGGTACCCATCTTAGTGATGGACAACGGCAGCGCTCATGGAAGCAAGCATGCAGCAAGCAGCAAGCAAGCAGGCAAGCAGGTGGGGTGGAGTGAAGAGAAGGGTGGAGCCAGCGGACCGGGCCTAGCAACAGCTCTAGCCGACCCTCTAGCTGCCTCTAGCTCCCTCTAGCTTCCTCTGGCTCGCCTATTCCAGCCTTTGTTTGCGACAGCTGCCCGCCCACCGTCTCGTCCCGCTCCAAGCCGCTCTCCGGCAAGTCACGTGATACTACCGCATCTGCCAATCCTCCCACACAGCCATCACGATGGCCATTGTTTGCCCAATTGAGGCATACTAGACGCCAGCCGAGCTTACCTCCACCAACACTCACCACGTCGCGTTTCACCTTCTACAGCCAACTTCAGAACCCGTGATCCGTTGCCACTCGATGTGCCACGAAACGCCGAGAATCGTGCAGGGACACGGTGAACAGCCAGACTGTCTGGGCTTGCGCTGAGGTCTGGTGGAAAGCCGTCCTGTTTCTGAGACATCTTCTGGAGTCCTGGCCGTCGCTCAAGGGTTCCAAGGTTCAAAGTTGCAAGTCGCTGCATGCCATCGTCACTAGCCACACGCGCCTCCCTTAGCTCCACACGCACCCCTCTTGCATCGCCGACCTGTGCACAATCAAATCGCACTCAAGCCTCATGATCACCGCCTGCGGATGTCGACAATTGATTCGCATGGGCAACCACACACGGACACGGATGCGCGCTCTCGCTCGATAGGTTTGCTTCGATTAGATCACGCCAGGTTAGGTAGGCATCCGGCCTTGCATCTACCCGCCGTTGCTGAGGACCGGTCCGTATCGGCGTAGACACTGAAACACATGGCAAACGACATGGCTTGGAATCCCAATCGACCTGGCACGCACGACTGGTCTCCGTGCCCGCTCGCAACAAGACGATAGTATGTACAGTACATTTACAAAGTGCAGCAGGCGCTCCAAAAAGGACCCTCGCGTGTGCCCCAGCAGCGAAGCAGCCGACGCCGTGATTGGATACGCCAGGTAGAGGCTGCATATCCTCTAATGCAAGCATACCCGATGAGCCCAAACCTCCCAAAATGCATGGCGTCGCCCGTAGAGAGACTTTGCTGCTGGTATTGCTACCTTTGCCATTTACCTCCTACGTCAATTTTTTTCTCGCGTTTGTGAGCCGTCATGCGCTCCGGAGCAGCCCCAACCTTCAATCCTCTGCCCTCTCCCAACGGTGCTAATCAGCAGCCAGCACACCGCACAGCCGTCCAGCTTCCCCACCCAAAGAGAGACACAGAGCGAGAGAGCCTGTTATGCTGTTTTGTGTGCGCGTGTGAGGGAGTGTCTAGGTCTGTGGTGTGTTTGACATGGCCCATTGTGGTGTGGTGTGTTGCCCACGCGTATCTGCCGGTGCTGCTGTGTTGCTGGGCTACATACACTTACTTACCTACATACCTACCTAATTGCATACCTGCCTACCTTCCAACCCGCCATTCTATCTACCTAATCACCGACTCAAAGCAAGCTTGCCTCCTTCGGCGGGTGCGCAAACCCGTGTTGATTATACAAGCCAGCCTTGCCCTGTCTGTCTACCTTTTCCCGTACTAATATCCTCAGTTTTCCCACGGCAGTCCACGGCGACAGACCTCAGCACCCATTGACAAGGTCAATACATCGACGCCTATCACACTACAGTCGTCGCTTTGGCCATCCTTCACTGCGCTTGCCGTTAATTTTGAGTGCCCAAAGGTGACTCGTGACCCGGACCCCTAGCGCCTCTGGTGATAGCGTGGAAAGTCTTTGGCTACTGGCTTCTATGTCACAAATCGTTGGCGGCCTGGAACCTTAACAAAATTCAACGCCGTTGTCAGTATGGCCTTTGCCAATTCCTCTTTCGACTTTCAGCATCCACACCCAGATCAACATCTTGACACCAAAAGACCTGCATTCTTCAACCCGGAAGACCATTCAAATGTGTTGGACCCTGCAATATTAGATTCAGATCTTGTACCAGGTCCCCACCCTCTTCGCAGGGACTCTTTTGCAAGTAAAGGGGTATTGTCACCGCCGGCAGAGACTACAGGTTGGGATTCATCCTACGCAACTCGCAATCCAGACCACGGCACTGCTGCCGCTGCCGCCTCCATTAGTGCTGGAATGCCTAGCAACTTTCATGGAGACGGTCGTATGTTGTCTCGACACAGCTTGTCCCACCAACCAGCATTCGGCCATCCACAACAGCAGCAAAGCTGGACTGTCGACCCAGGGTCAGGCCAGCGTACACCAACAACCACCCTCGATTACATGTCGCAGTCAAATTTTGATGGGCCGTCCTACTCCATGCAGCGTGCTGAGAGCTTGGGCAACCCGTCATTCAACCGCCACCCTCATCCACAACCACCACCATTCAATGGCATCCCGGTGCCCGACCAAGGCTTCATCCCTGCTCCTCAAGTACAAACCCCAATGTCACCTCACTCACATCAAGATTGGATGGCAATGGCTGCCCAAGAAGGGGATCGAAGACCAATGCCCAAACGCATGGGGCGTCACAGCCCTTCAAGGACGATCGTTGATTTCCAACGGCGAGATGGCATTCGTAAGAAGAACGGCCGGATCGATATTCCACCGGAACGGAACATTCACACAATTGATGAATTGATCGATAAGACCACAGACGAGGATATCCTCAAGGAACTGAAACAGCAAAAACGGCTGCTTCGAAATAGAGAGGCCGCGTATGTGAACACTGTCCCTTGTTAACCAGACCTGTCCTCGAACTAACTTTTGGCAGGCTTGCATCACGTCAGCGCAAAAAGAAACACACCGAAGAGCTCGAAGTCAAGGAAAAAGGCTACACTAACCAGATTGTCGTTCTGGAGAAGGAACTCGACGACCTCCGTCTTATGCGCAACGAGATGGAACATGACCGACAGCTTCTATGGCAACAGAAGGAAGAAGCCAGAAGACTCAGTGAAGTGTTGCAGGAAGAAAAGCGAGATCTTGTCATGAGGCATACAGAGGAAACGTCTCAGTTACGACGCCGCATACAGCTATTAACAGACCAAATCGAGCATGGACCTGCGCCTGCCATGTCTTNCTGCCCCAAGCAGCAGTGGCTTCACCGACTTCAATGCCGAGATGGAAGCTTTGAACATGAACCACGATGTCGGAAACGAATGGGAGAACTTTTTCGGAGTAAATGACTTGCAAACCGACAGCCACGACGAGTATGCATTCGATCCCACCGTCGACAATTCCAAGCATTCACCCAGGCTCGGAAAGAAAGCTTCCACTAGCACAATCGTCCCATCGACACAAAAGCAGCAAGAGACAACCCTCGACCAGCCCATTGCTTCTGGTTTGTTATTCATGCTTCTTCTCTGCGGCGCCTTCGTTGCCTCTAACCCACGCGTGGCGTCATTGTCGGAGATTCCACGGATGCCTGCCGATGTGCAGCGAGCTGCACCCACAGTTCTGAACAACTTGCTTGCCGAAGCGAGTTCCGCCACCAGCAACCAGGCCATGCACCTTTCTGTTCCACGATCGTCGCGAGAACCAGGCCCCTCTGGCCTGCCAACCGAGGCAATCCACCTACAGGGCAAGCTCGACCAGATGCACCAGCAGCTCATTACGCCATCGAAGCAGCAGGAGGCGGAAGCGGCTTTCTCTGTAACGGCGGCACAGTACGAGTCCATGAACGAGGTGCCCATCCACAACAGTGAAGGTCCCGGCCCATCCTCTGCCCGCCGCATTTTGGCTGATGCCCTCGCTGGCTTTGAATACGACAATGTCAAGAGTAAGGCCGAAGTGTACACACGCAGCCTGCTGTGGGATCAGATCCCTCCCGACGTGGTCAGCCAATTCAAAGAAATGGTGCGAGACCATGACGAGCTCGAGTTACGCCAGCAACAGCAGGAACAGGTACAGCAACAGCTTCCAGATGCCATTGATGCCGGGCAGCACGACGGCGGCGACGACTTTGGAAACTTTTACGCCTATAAACTCGAGTAAGATTGATGGACACGACATGACTTTCCCTTTGTTCCATACCTGATTTTCAACCCACTACTTGGTCATCCTTTGGGAAATACTACAATAAATATAATCATGGGCGCCTGCCAGTCTCTGCATTGCCATTGCAGAATCAGAACGGCAACATGATCATACAAAAACGACCAGCCGTAGCTCTACTGGTAACAAACACTGGCTAGTAGGCTTTGGATATCGTAACTGGTGTAAAACAATACTTACTTATTACTATCTCACGACTTGACGACTCAATGCAAAGACCTTTAGACCAACGCATGAAACGCCTCAACGGCACGATCTACTCTCGGATGATTCTTATGATAGCGACGATGGGACAGCCCAGATTGGAACCAGTCTTTTGTCTTTCATCTCTTATTTTACTTCTTTGGGCAGTACAGAAGAATGGACTCAGGTGCTTGCCACTCTTCTCTTTTTTTGGTTCTACAGAACGCAGCTTCTCAAGAAGGGCGCAGTTGGCATTGGACATATGTATTTAGCGACGACGCTCTACGCGGTTTTATGAGTCTTAGCTCCATCTCTGAGAGGATCTTGCCTCTAATCATAATCTTTTTCCCTTCGATTGGCTGTCGTGCTGTTGCATTTCGTCCGACGTACAGGCAACGTCTCGGCGCCTGTCTTCTGGCCGGCTCTGGGTCGTGATCGTTATGCTGTCACCCGGATTCTGTCATTATACTGGCATGGACCGGCCGCATGACTAGACCCTGTGGTGTCGATTCCACATACAAGCGGCCAATTTTCGAGTTACACCAGGGCATAGAGGTATAGCCAGTAAACAGCAGCAAGGTAAGACAGCAGGTCGAAGATGGCGGGTAGATGCAGCCTGCGGTCACCGCTACCTTGACGATGGCAGCAATCGCCCTCGCCAGTGTTATCGCTATTATCACGAATTGTCACGATCGCACCCTGCATCTTCAACCACAGGGAACCCACGTGCACCTTCACCGCCAATCCCAAACTTTCTTCCCCATTCAATGACAATCGTGGCTGACGCGTGCGCTCGCATCGGCTCATGCGTCATCTGCGAGATTCCCTGCCGGCTCTTCTTCCTATTCGAAGCCAGAGACAAAGGCTTCAATTTTCAGCATCGTCCGTGCCGCGTTTCAGATGCCCATGTCTAGCCGTCAGGGTCGTAGTGCCGGGTCGTATACGGTTCCATTAGCGAAGGATGCCCCTCACGATGATGACATCTCTGGCTGTGCTCTTCTGAGATCTTGTGGGTAATCTCATTCATTGCACAGCTTCGACAAGAGCAGCGGTAATTGGTAAGGAGGAAATTGCACATGTTGAACCGTGCTACTTCGGATTGTACTTCTCCTTCCAGATCCTGTTCGTTCAAAAATATGATCTGTCAGTTTTTTATGTCCTCTAGGCTACATAGCAGCGTGGGGGTTCGCAACAGGTAACGTTCGACGCACGTCGCGCTTTTGCATCGCCTCATGTCGTGTTCACGATCCGAAGCGCATGGGGATTGTCAAAGATAACTCTAGGGATAGTGACGGTACCGGCATGTTGTTGTTGTAGGTAGAACGGTAAGGATAGCGGTGCTTAATGCTGGTCATGGCAACGGAGGTGCGATAGCGTGCCAAACAAAAGACGTAGGAAATGCACAAGACCTACCAGGAATTCCCAACCTGACTGCTGCCCTTCTTCTCGGCCAGTCGTAGATACTGGGCCGCTCTGTACTATATGCAGCAAAATCAGACGTTAGCAAGAACGGTTCTGTTGACTCGAGAAGGGTCTTGATCCCATCACAACCCTGCAAGACTTAGTGTGAGGTAACAAGATCTGGGACTGTAGGCNGAGAATCTGCTAGACCGGCTACATGGTTCGACAAGTTGATTATGCTGGGAGGAGATCTGCAGCCTGTCGACTCACCTTGTCTTTCGCACCGCCAAACCCCTCGAGATAGCACCATGCGGCCTCATCCATTGCGTCTGTGTCGCCCAGGTTGGCGGCGGTCTCGTAGTACATCCTGGCGGCGACCTCGTCCTTCTTGACACCCCAGCCGTGACGGAAGCAGTTTGCCAGCTCGAAGATGGAGAGGACGAGCTCGCCCTTGGCGGCGCCGCCCTTGCGCATGCCCGACTCCGCCAGCGCCTTCTCCTCTACCAGCGCCGAGTTCGACGCGGCCAGCGACAGGTACTGCACCGCCTGGGCCAGGTCCGGCTCGATGCCCCAACCATGGCGGAGCGCCAGGCCGTACAGCACCTGCGCCAATGGATTGTTGGCCCCGCGTGTGGCCGCCAGCTGGCCGAACATTCGCGTTGACTCTACCAGCTCGCCGGCTTCATGCAGCCTCACTGCTTCCTGGATGGAGATGTCCGATGCCGCACTCGTGTCGGCGGGACTATGGCTTCTGGGTTTACCCACAGCGCCGCCCTGCTCGCCCTCACCGCTTTCCCTCCATGCAGTCTCGCTCTTTTCGTCCAGCTGTTGCCCCTGCTGTTGCTGGCTGTCTTGCTGGTTCTGAATGTCTACCAATGGGTTGTTTATCGCCAAGATCGTTGCACGCTTTTCCCACTTCGCCTCCTTGTCTTGAACGCCCTGCGCACCAGCGTCATCTGCACTCAGGGTCTCTGGCGCATCGGGAAGGTTGGCGGGGAGGTTTGCGCTCGTGTTGGTGGATTGCGACCTGGACCTGTTTCCACCTATGTGCAGCTTTCTGGAGAGCCTGTGATCATGCTTCTTTTCCTTCTCCAGTGATGAGCGCTTAGTTTCACTCGCGCTGCCATTTCCCTGCGTTTGGGATGCTGTCGGGTCTTTAGTGAGGTGTGCGTTCGAGGATCTTCTGAAGCCCAGCAACGGCTTATTCTGATTTTCTTTCCCTTTCTTACTCCACGGCTTGCTCGACTTCGGTCGCTGCTGTTGCTGCTCCTCGTCTTCGGGGAATGATGGCGGTTCTATATCTTCCTCATTCTCTGTTGTCGTTCGAACAAACCTGATCTCTGTACCACCTAAGTTGGGAATTGAAACTGGCTGCGCTGCCGTATGAGTTGAACCGACACCAACCGCATCCTTCTTCTTCAGCAGATTTCTCAAAGGCATAACGGTGCTACGAGGCTGATGTCACATAGAGGTATACTGAACAAACCTTGTGGTGGGCTCTTAAAGCAGCTGCCGAGGTTTGATCGGCACGATGGGCGCGTACAGGGTTGAAACAGGGTTGAAACAGGAAATAGCAACCATCCTACCTTTTAGAACGCTATCGCGGTATTAATCCAACCTGTTGTAATAGACTGCGCTTTTTGCAGTGCATGTGAGTTCTCACGAGCGGTTCTAAGAATACATTGTGAGCAAGCAATAAGTGAGGCAGTGCTGGCACAGGACAGCTGATAATGCGTGTTTCCCGCCCGCGATCCGAGCGACAGGGAATTGAGTCAGCAAAATATGCAGGTTCAACTCGTCTTCTTAATTCCATTTAAAAGGCATAGCTAAAAGCTCGTTAAATGCTAGTCTTGGTTGCAATCGAGTGTCTCTATAGATCTTTCTATTACTGAGCTGCAGTACGTTGCAACGATCTCCTCAGGAACATATCCAGGAAGGTGGAAGCAGCCTGTATACCTGCAGACTCAGAACGCAACGAAATCTTTCTGTTGCAACAACTCGTGATTGACGTCAGAGCCAGCGATGAAGCTTTCTTCTTCAATCTGATCTGAGTCGATCTCTTCCATTTCTGCGTCGTCTTTATTTGTGTCCGATTCCTCCTCTTCATCATCCACACTAGACACATCTGAATCACCTTCAGATCTAGTGGAACTGTTCCGCTTTGCGGCCTTACGCAATGTACTCGCGCGATCAATGTGAGGTAGGTTGCACTTGCCAGCTAAGAGGGCAGAACAGTGGCCCTTGTTAGTATAGTCGGGACATTCAGTGACATGACGTTTGTGGCACTCCGAACCCTTGCTGCAATAGCCCAGGGTGGCAAAAGCAGAACAGACAGGAGCAGATGCTGAAACGTTAATATGGGGGTAACGACACGTGCTGTTGGTACAGTTTCCACGCAGAAAATGCGTGCAGGCTGGAGCACGATGATATGTTGGCTCATGTGATAAATCACAATTCGAGCCAGCGCGACAATTGCCAGTATGAAGGAAGTCTTTGCATACCGCGATCTTTTTGGGATCGTGTGCGAATTTGCAGGAAGGACCATAGGGGCAAGTACCTAGTGAACGTTAGCATAGATCGGGATAGAACTGACCTTGATAATCGAGTGTAGTTATATCAATGCCATGAAAGGTTTTACAGCCTGAGGATATAATATTTACCGTGTTTCGTGAAAGTTTCGCATTGTTTAGATAGGTTTCGACGGGCCCTGTATGACGCAAATGAGTCTGACTTCTTTGCCACCATCTTTGTGAGCCTGTACCTGTCGTTGGAAGCTACGTTCTCGCGGGCTAAATTGCCTTTCTTGGTGCGATAAAAGGTGATGCCAGAAACTTGGACTTTCTTGGGAGTTGGCAATGTTTCGTCCCCTACAGAACTGGCTCTTAGCTGCAAACTACTGGCTGAGGGTAAGAGTTGCTGACCAGGAACTCGTATGAGCTTGCGACCGCCGTCTTGGACTGTGAAGGTGACCCCTTCAATGACAAGTTGGCGGTTGCTAGTAGATTCATTGACAACAGCATCAGTAGGCTTGGTTGGGGTACCAGTTCCGGATCGCTGCGACTCCCTCGTCCCCTGTTCTCTATTATAGACAGCTTTTGTCATGAGCTTATGACTAGTCTTCACATATCCAGTCTCATCCGCACCAGGAGTGCGCGCTATGGGTCCATGATTGACTTGCAGGGTGCGATTTCGAAATGGTGGCTGGTATCCACCTCTTGCATTGTAAGGCTGCCAGCGCGTGTTCGCGCCTTGGGTCTGGGGAGGTCGGTAGGTAGATCGTGGGTTGTATGACTGCTGAACCTGCTGCTGTTGCTTATGCTGGCTGATTTGACTTGACAGAGCGTCAATTCGAGCCCTCAGAGCGGCATCGTCAGCCATGCTAGGTATGTCAGTGGTTCACAAATCTATCACGAACGGCTACAGCGTAGTCAGGTCGATCGTAGACTAACAGCGCTACAACGAAAACCAAGAGCAGAAAATGCGCGCTGGGGGATTATGAATTACAGTTGATGAAGGCGTTCCAGTAGAAGTGAATCGAAAGGAAGAAGCGCGCGGCTAATGCCCAGCTGACATAATACAGCTTTTGCCCGTTTCTTTGTATTACCGTAGGTATTTTTGTTTGTCAATCTGCGAATTGGACTGGCATCTGACTAATCATTCACGGCTCGTGGCTCCTGGGCTCTGCCTCCTAAGATTACAGACACTGTTGGCGCAGAGGCAGTGACAACTTTGGAGTCGAAAGGCTGCTTCGATGCTTTGGCCACCTGATAAGAAAGTCCTACCCTGCATCGAACGCTGATGCAATAGAAGACGGTAGCTCGGCATCTACTTCTTGCGGTACATACATGGAAGTGTTCGTCCTACATTTCGTCCGAGAGACGCAAGAGACCCTGCGAGAACGGAGGCCTATCGGAGGGAAGCATTCTTGACACCTCCTTGCAGGCAAAATGCTCATATTTGCCATCTGGCAGATCTGCCTGAAAATTCAAAAGTGCTGAGTTCGCAGGTAGGAAGATAGTAGATATGCAACGAACAAACCCGTATCTTGCTCTAAGTTTGCCACTATTCCGTCTTGCCCTACACCATTCATAAGGACTAGATCTACTAGAGCTACATGGCACGCTGGGGGAACTGATTTGAGACCTACATCTGGGAATTTGAAGCCAAAGCGAAAGCCATGACGACAGCGCCCACAGTCTCAATCGCGCCTGATGGCGACGTATTATTGAAAGCTGGTGGCGGCGATCCAAACGCTTGGTATGGCCCCCAGACAAGTATAGTATCAAGGAATGAAAGCATGCAGCTGATCGCGACGAGAAGCGATGACAACTCCAACCCAGTCAGAATCCGAGTGTCCTCTCATGTTCTAAGCAATGCATCGAATGTATTCAAAGCGCTATTCAGCCCCCGATTCAACGAAGGTGCGACCCTCAGTACCACAGGGAGCGTCGAGATCTCTCTGCCAAGTGACGATGCCGAGTCGATGCGCATCATGTGCTCAGCCCTGCACCTTAGATTGAGACCAGAGGATGACAGCATCTCAAGCCATACGCTGCTTTCGCTGGCACGTTTGGCAGACAAATATGACTGCACGCTCGCCTTGCGACACTGCTTCCATACATGGTTTACCGAAGGCGACTTCTGGACTCTGCTGGCTACCGCACGAGCATTCAATGCCGCATATATTATACATGACCAACGATTCGTTGACAAGTTCGGCCAGAGCTTGATCGCAAAGTATCGAATGGCAATCCAGACAAGCACGCCCGGACTTGAAGGGCTACCAGTGGAGATTATAGGTGAGTGACCGTCGTACATTGAAGCCAGGAGTTCTACAACAGCCGTCCATGGCTCCGGCCCGGGCCAAGACTTCTAACAACATCTCAGAGGATCTAGAGACGAAGCGCAGCGAGTTGCGTTTGGATATCTACACCTTCCTAGAAGCACAGCTGGAGGGTCTTTTCACCATCTCAATGCCAGGCTTTGAATGCCCGCCAGAATGCCCCAACGAGAAAATGCAATTCGGCCAGTTAGCACAAGAGCTCAGAAACTATGCGCTGTGGCCGGTCACTAGTCTGGAGTCCACAAGTCTGAATGAGATTCTGTCTAAGTTGGAGAGAATCCGTCTGCAGGAGCCACCGTACACTTCCTGCCCGAGTTACTCAATGTATTCCGAAAAGTGCAAAGCCAATAACCCCAGCCGCAGGGGTTTTGAGTCGATGGGTTACAGCAAGAGGGCGCATCAAGTGAGGAGCATGCTGCATAAGGTCACCTTCAAACTAGATGGCGAGGAGAACGAATTTGACTCGACAGCTTCTGCTACAAAAGTGCGTACGTAAATTTCCTCGACAGTCGCTGGGAACTCGATGATGCTCATGATGACTACGGCCACAGATCTCACCGGAGCGGTTCTCTGACTTGAGTACCTTCACTTGGTGATTCGCGAGAACTAAAGATTGAAAGGGGGTGTTGAACATGAGAAGACATATCATGGATCGACTTTGAGAGCCGGGTGTTTGTGTTGTTACAAGATAGTATACATAACGTCGCCACGATCACTATAAGGACCACCTCTTACTATCTCTGATTCCTGTCAAAGTGTAGTCTATCATATTGTGCTCCTTCGGCAGATCGTCTGATCCGCGACTCCTCTTTTCGACCCTGTGTCTTGAATCTGCCGAGCATGGTGGGCCGAGGACGCGATTTCGGTACCTTCTTATCAGAGGAATCGGGATTATGATGGACGCGCTGCTTAGCACGTGTGATGAAAGCGTCCAAAACCTTACGCTTTTCCACCCACGACTTGAAGTCGCTCTCGGGCACCATCTTTCTGTTGATCAATGTGTCGATTACACCCACCATGGTCTGAAGGAAGACAACTGTCTCCTCCTTGGCAATCGCATGTCCGGTAGGACTGATCCCTGTCTCCTCCGAACCATAGGTAATGCGAGAACGGAGGGTTTGCACCACAGGATACAGACGCTCGAAAGCCCGTACGATCTTAGGACCGTCATCAGTGTAAAGCGCAAGATCTAGGTACCGACTCAGTGTTTGTCCATCGGGATCTGCTTTGGCACGTATCATGACATCGACAACAGCACCAGCATGGTCGAGAGCTCCGTGGTTTTTCTTGTCTCGTACACATGCTGACATTGCGATGCGGAAGGTTATGTTCTTCGGCTCAATGCCAAGTTGCGCAAAGGCATCCGAAGATAGTAGGGAAGCCACCTTCGCCGATGCCCGGTTCAAAGCAAGCAAACGCAGCTGAATGTTCATGCTGGATAGATTTGGTTTGATGTTGTAAGGTTCCGAGGTCAAGAGATCCCAGTAAGCGTTTGCGGTCTTGCTCGCCCGCATGAGCGAGCAGGCCTCCAATAGAACATCGAGAGTGGCAGTTGACGGCTTTGCATACCTCAGCTCATCCGGGCGACGTGGGTATTTGTGATCTGCAGGAAGCGCCTGAACGGGTTGAAAGACTCTTTTGGCCGGTGCTTCGCTAGAACCTGCATCTTTCTGGCTGCTTTCAGGTGCATTTTCAGTGTCGGAAACATTCGCGCCCTTCTCGCGTGGCACGTGCTCGGTCTTTCTATCATGACTACCGACAGGGGCAGCCTGTCTTTCGATATTCATGGCCTGATGGACTAATGACAGTACCTCGTCCCGATCCTCGATTCTCTTTGATATCAACAGCAGCTTGGCCATTGAGTTCACCAGTTCCTCGTCCAGATGAATGTGGCCACTGCGCCATTTTGAGACCACCTCTTGCCAGACTCTGCGACCTTGGTTGATCCCGTCTTGTCGCATTTTGTACTGTTCAGCCTGATCAGGGGTATGTGCAGTGGATGAATGTCGCAAGGCATCCAATATGATTGTGTAAGTGATTTGATCTGCAGTGCCGGCGCCATGCTCTGGGATACGCGACACAATCCCCCAAAGGGCATCCATATCTTGGCCCAAGGCGCAGACCCGTAGCACAGCGTTCGTGTGGATGATGGAAGGCTGTACCCTGGAAGTTGGACTGGACATTGAGGTGTATACCGCGACAGCCCTTGTGACATTCTCCACGCTCACTTTCATTCCATGGTGATGTGTACGGCTCAAGCCATGTAGAACGATGGAGTAGGTGTATGCGTCGGGAAACTGTGCTCGCTTCTTCATCTCGTTGTAGATCTTCAGCGCCTCATCCGTCCGGCCCTCTTGCATGTACCAAGTGATGACATGATTCCAAGACACAACACACGACATGGATTTGCTCGCCAACCGACAGAGTTCGAGTGCCTTTTCGGGCTTCCTGTCTCGGACAGTATAGCGTACATGTTCTGCGAGCTTTACCGGGTCTGTGAGGTATCGCAACTCTGTACGAAGAGCCCTATCGGATGATCTCTTAGAGGTGGTGTCGTATGAGAGTGGATGCTTCTCGTCGGGCTCCTGGCGTACATCGGTGAGCTGACGAGGGTGGGCAGAATTGGAGATTTGTCGCTGCGATGATCGGATCGAGAACTGTGGCGTGAGGGCAAAAACTGCCTGTCTGGTTATCGGGTCTGCATCGCGCGAGAGAGTCGTGAGGGCGCGAGAGAGACACGCTCGGCACTCGAACATGACTATTTTGACAACGTCTGAGGATACCACAGACGGAACAATGCTAGCATTTCTCAAGATAGGAGGGAACGGCATCGATGCAAGTTCTCTTGGTTCAGATCGCGGCAAAGACCGCCGCTTTCCGCTATAAGCTTAAATTTTAAGTTTTCCCCGCCAACTGGGCGGTTGCTAGGGACCAACACGCGGGATAAACAGCTTGCACCACTGCGTAAACAGCAGGTGAAGTCTTTCTCATCAGAAAAGGGCAGCACAATCATTAGCCCCAAAAACACACCACCAGCCAGAATGGAAGCCTCACAGTCTTCAGTATTTGATGTCTATCTTCGATTACGGCCATCGAGCGCCTATGATCGGGAACGGTTCCTCGATGTCGAGCCTGCACGAGACTCAGGCGTTTCAACCCACATCACAATCAAGCCTCCGGCGGACGACAAGAGGAAGAGAGCTGTAGAGAAGTTCGCATTTACAAGAGTATTTGAGGAGAACTCTGGACAGCGACAGGTGTTCGACAATGCCCGTATCTCTTCGCTAGTCGAGGGGGCATTGGGAGCTGAGGGCAAAGAGGGGAGGGACGGTCTACTGGCTACACTTGGAGTGACTGGCTCTGGCAAGGTGAGATGCTGCTATTTGACTTGTCGTCACTGAGTCTGCTGACATTGTCGCGATAGAGTCATACCATCCTCGGGTCCCGATCTCAAAGAGGCCTCACCCAGTTGACGCTAGACCTGCTCTTTCAAAACGTCTCGCCTTTCCTTGCGAACACAGAAGCATCGGCATCGACGTTCACTTCATTGTGTCAGGCCGATGCATCTGAGTCGCAGCTGTTCTCTGCTTCAACTTATCTGGACAGCATCTACGGCGATTATGGTGCCCCCAGCAGGGCAGGCACACCAGGTTTTGTACGCGAATCCCACTCTATTTCCCAACTACCTGTTGTTTTCCCTCCAGAATAACTCAGTTCACTAACGATCGCACTCATGTACAGGCCGAAGCCTCTTTCCTATCTACACAAACCGTCAGCAATAAGCGCAGCAGACCAAGTATATCGAGACTAGCTCAGTATCCTCAGATTGACGACGTCGACGTTTTCGTAGACGACACAGCCGAGTACGCCATCGTGGTGAGCATGTACGAGGTGTACAATGACCGGATATTCGACCTGTTATCAGTCTCACCGAGCGGCGGCAAGACACCACAGAAGCGGCGAGCACTGCTATTCAAATCGACCGAAAAGTCACCCGACCGCAAAGTGGTCGCTGGGCTACGGAAGGTGATCTGCTCGACGTTGGAAGAGGCCGTTCTGGTGCTGGAGACCGGTCTACATGAGCGACGCGTGGCGGGGACCGGGTCGAACGCGGTGTCGTCGCGCAGCCACGGGTTCTTCTGCATGGAGGTGAAGAAACGCGCGAGATCGCCAGTGCCGCGGCCGTGGTCGAGCAGCACTCTCACGATAGTCGACCTGGCCGGGTCTGAGCGAGCCAGGACGGCCAAGACGGCGGGAGCGACGCTGGCAGAGGCCGGCAAGATCAACGAGTCGCTCATGTACCTCGGCCAGTGCATGCAGATGCAGTCCGACAATGCGCACGCGGCCCCAGGAGGGCGAGAAGCGCTAGTTCCGTACAGACAGTGCAAGCTGACGGAGTTGCTCTTCAGCAATACCTTCACCGCACAAGAGCACCATAGGCGCGCGCCCCAGAAGTCGATCATGATAGTCACGGCCGACCCGCTGGGCGACTACAACGCGACGAGCCAGATCCTGCGCTACTCGGCGCTGGCACGCGAGGTCACCGTGCCGAGAATCCCAAGCGTGACGTCGCAGATTAGCAACCTGCCAGGCGGCCGCATAGCCGGCAACGGCGGTCGTATCTCGCCTGCGTCACAACAGCTTCAGTCTGACCTCGAAGAAGCGCTCGCAGAGGTCTCTCGCCTTCGGGACGAACTCGAAGCCACACAGTTCCGGCTGGAAGACGAGGAGAAGCGGCGGCGCGAGGCCGAGAGCAGCTGGAAGGCGGCAGAGCTGCGGACGGACGAGGTCGAGGCGACGGTGAGGGATGAGGTTTACGCCGAAATGGAGTCGCAGATGCAGCTGGAGATGCGCAGGTGGCGAGCGGCGCGCGATGCCGAGCTAGATGCTCAGGATGCACACCTCGACGCCAAGCTGGACATCTTCGCCCGGAGCGGCACCTTCGACATCTACGAAGACGGCGAAAACGCCGAGCCCGGTGCGACTGCGCAGGGAGATGGGAAGGGCAAGCCAAACAGAGGCCATGCCGTTCGCAATGCAAACCTCGACCGCATTGAGGAGCTGGAGGATGAGAACGAGAGATTGAGGTCCAAGTTGGCTCTCATGGAGCGCGAGAAGGATGTGCAGAGGAGTCCAAGTAAGAAATTGCGCTCACTGAAACCCAGAAAGTGGGAAGGCAGCGCGATTGGACTCGAGGGCACGCCGTGAGGTTCCTTGTGGGAATAGACTTGAGGGGCTGACTACTCAGCCAACAACACGGCATCGGGGAATGGCGTTTGGGGGCGCAAAGTATAGTATGAGTGATACCGGGGGTCATTGATTGAATTTCGGAGTCGTCTCGATTTGAATTTAGCGCAGTGGTGAAGATGCAATGCAGACGTTGGATTGAAACTTTGTTGTTGATATCGTTATATGCCCTANCCTATTGCCTCGTTCCATTTCCCACACCATGCCGTGAACTCATCGGTCTTGCCATCGTATGACAAGGATGCAATGGCAGCCGTGTCTCGAGCCTTCTTCAAGCAGGTCTCGAGGCCATTTTTGACCTCTTGCTCGTCCAGCTCGTAAAACTGACTGATCATATCGTCGACCAGGTGAGGGATGGCACCCAAGCCGTCCATGACCTGATCGAGCTTTTCGATCGCAGTACCGCTACTACCGCTGCCATCACCCTTCGCCTCCTTCGTGGCGCTATCTGGCGGATCTACAGTAAAGACCTGCAAGCGACGCCTGATCAAAGCAGCATAGAGCAAGACAGTCTTCTTGAGCTTGTCCTGAGTCTGGGTGACAAGGAGGCGCAGCTCGGGTCTGTCCTTGGGCATGCTGTTGGCGGCGTTGAAAATGTCGTCGAAGCTGTCGCCGTCACCAGCGACGCCCTCGTCGTCGCTATCGAGCAGTTCGTCCCTCTGGCCCTCGTTGTCGAGGTCGTCGCCCTCGGCCCACTCCTGCAGCTCGGCGATGGCGTCTTTGATCGTGTCGCGGAACTGCTGGGCCCTGAGCACTGCAAGACCGGCGACGCCGAGGCGGTCCAGCTCGACGAGGGCGTCGCAGCTCTCCCACACGACGCCCGTCGCGGCCAGGCTGTCCCTGCGCAGCGACGTGCGGTTGCCCTGGGAGATGGCCAAGATCTCACGCAGCAGCGCCTCCAGCTCCTTGAACGTCCTGCTCACGCGCACGCGCACCTCGCGGCCCATGAACGACCCCCACCGGGCCTGCTGCGTGAGGCAGCAGATCTGCACCGCGCTCATCATCGCCGGCAGACACGTGCCCGACAGCTCCTTCAGGACCTTCGAGATCGCGGTCGGCGTGAACGGTTCGTTGATCGCTAGCAGGCTGAGTTTGGTCGTGTGCGCCTTGAGCAGTTTTGCGGCATCCCTCAGGACGTGCAGCGGATTCGGCGGGTCTTGAATGGGAGGATCATCTTTTGCCTGCGAGGTTGCTGAGAGTGACTGGGTGAATTGACCTATCAGAGCCAGAGTTGAGGCGATCAGGTCGTCCAAAGCGCGGCTGTCTGCAGTTGGAGCCATTGTCTCGACTGTTGAGAGATTGTGGGTGATCAGGCTCTGCCGTTTGACTTGGTGATGATGATAAAAAGTCACATAGCTGGTATCGATAAGCCGGTGACCGTACGTAGAGGAGAAGTTGCAAGGCTTGGCAATCCACCCCTCGTCGATGACAGGGTTGGCTTCCCTTCCATAGCGACCCCGCCTCAAGCGGAGGTAAATAATGTGAATGTACTGTGTATTGTATTTTGGCTGATATCAAAAAACACCAAACCTTTCAAGGCCAGCAATGTATTACTTTACCTAAGTAAGTGACACCATATAGCATTCAGTCCGGAGACAGTTCTATCAGCAATATCATTTTTTTGACTTCATAGTTGATGATTATCGAAGTTTTGCAGTCGGGAAGAACAAGCGAGAAACTACTCTGTAGAAAGATGTGGGAGAGATTGTTTGAGAATGGAACAAAGTTTGATGTGACAACAGACCAATGCATTATTTCATGACAAGTAATACTATGTACAAGAGAACCCGACCTCAATCAATCCTCCTTTCTATATTGTGAAACAAAACAGTCTCTAAGCAGACAAGACGCTCCCAGTCCTTGGGCGAGAGACGTGGTCGTCGCTCTCGTAGCTTTCCCAGTTGGCGAGAATGTGAGCGATCTTGGGGGAGTTGGTGAGCTTGTAGACCTCCTCAAAGTACTCCTTGGTGAGGGCGAAGGGCTTGGCGGTGACGTTGGGGATGTATTTGCCGATCAGCTTATTGGGGTCGACAGACGACCTGTGGACCTTCTTGAGCAAGAAAGACCTGAACGGCTTGACACCAGACCGCAGGAAGGTGCTGTGGAAGGGCACGTCGATACCCTTGAGAGGGATGGTGGCGAAGCCACGCTGCAGGTCGAGGGGCTTAGGCTTGGCCTCGGTCTGCTTGGCGCACTCCTTGATGATGTCGACCAGGTGCTTCTTGACATCCTCGAGGCTGAGGGTCTTCATGAGCTCCTGGATGTCGATCTTTTGCGCCTTCAGATAGTTGAGGACGTTGGTCAGGGTGTCCAGGGCACGCAGGTCACCAGCGCAGACGTACTGCATGTTGTAGACGTTGAGGTTGACAACCTCAAGCAGCCAGCCGGTGACTTCGCAGATGTTCTCGATCACGTACTGCAGCGCCTGCTCGTTGAAGGTCTTGCTGATACGAGATGGGTTAACAGCGCACATGGAGTAGTTGGAACGACCTTGCTCGTCACGTTCGACGGCGACCTGCATAGTCAGACCACGGTAGAAGACGATGGACACCAAAGACTCGATAGGCATGGTATCGGCGAGAGCTGCCAGAGCAGAGTATTCACCGAGAGAGTGACCGGCGAAACAGCTGTCACGCTGCACCAATCCCTTGGCAGCCATATCCTCGAATGAAGCCTTCTCCATGAGGGTCAGAGCAGGCTGTGTGAACTGTGTAGCAGACAGAAGACCGGTTGGGGAGCGGTAGGTGTAAGAGCTGGTCTTCTCGTCAATCTCCTTGAAGATCTTCTCAGACTTGATAGAGCCATCAGCCTGGACAGTCTCGAAGGTCATGGCGATGTAGTTGGCACGGATGGCCTTGCCACGAGCACCACCGAAGTGAATGGTAAGTTCCTTGGGGTTGTTCTTGACAATGTCCGTGATGGCGAAACCTGGATTAAAATGTTAGCTTTACTTTGTTTTGCTTCGAAAGTTGTAAGGAAAAAACTGAGCTTACCATAAGTGTCCATGAAGTGCTTGTCGGCACGGTCCCAGACGTCTCTGGCGACCTCGCTGCTCTTGTACAGATCCATACCCATACCCTGTTCCTGAGAACCTTGGCCAGTGAAGACGTAGGCAGTGACTGGCTGTTCGATCTCAGCCTCACCAAGCAAGACCTTATCCTCGGTCTCGGCATTGGAGGCCTCAACCTTGACGATCTTGCGGCCAGAAATCATACCAACGTGCTGGAGCTTGACTTGGATCTGGTCGTCGGGCAGGACCATGCCAACGAGAGAGGCATGGAAGCTACGAACACGGCCAATGTTGTTCTCAGCGGCCCAAGTCTCGACCAAGCTACGCACGGCAGCACTGGAGTACATGCCGTGAGTGATGGTGCCGGGAAGGTTGGCATAGGCAGCGAACACACGGGAAACGTGGATGGGGTTGTAGTCACCAGAGACCTTGGCGTAAGTCTCGTTAGAGGCAGGAGCCTTGAGAACCAGAGGAGTCTTGCCGCTCAGAGGAATGGGGTTCTCGAAGATCACTGGCTGATCAATGGTAGAACCGTTCCTCTCAAGGTAGTCAAGAACTGGGTTACCATAAGAAGTACCAGCCTCATATTCGACAGAGCCGATCTGGATGATCTCCTTGGCAGAAGTCTCCAACTCGACACTACCAATGGTCTGGACACTGCTGAAGATGTTCTCGCCCTTGAAGCGAACCAAACTCTGTAGCCTGAAGGTGAGGGTCTGGCCGAGAAGGTCAATGTCAGACTCCTCAAGCTTGAACCACTCCTTGCTCTGAAGGATGGCAATGTCCTTTGTGGAGCCAATATGCACCTTCATTGGGATCTCTGTCTTGCGCTGGAAGGTGTTCTCGTAGTCTGTGTATGTGCCACGGTAGAGGAACTGGCTGGTAACTTCCATGATGGGCTTGCCCTCACGAGTGATAGTGCCACAGACCTCAACCAACTTGCCAGAAGCCTGGTTGATCACAGCGTTGACCTCGGCAGTGGTGTCAAGAACATCACCCTTCTTGAGAGCGGTAGCGCCTGGAATCATGCGGAAGCCGTTGGACAAGTGGACCAGCTTCAGAAGGTCACCATCAATCTTGCGAGGGAAGATAGGCTTGGTGATGGCCTTCCAGCCGACGACGATGGCGAAGTCCATTGGAGCGAAGACCTCCTTGCCTGGCCTGTCAACGAAAGCTTCGCCAGTGTTGCCGACGGCGTGGACGAAGTCGTTGATGGCCTCGCTGGTGATGGTTGCACGTCCACCATCGAAGCGGGCAGTGACTGGGCTGTCGAAGGGGCACTCCTCATCACCGAACCAGATGCGGTAGTAGAACTCCTTGATCCTGTCGTTGCGAGCATCCATGACCTCACGGATTGGCGCATAACCAGTCTCTGGGTGGTAGGTAAACTTGAGTGGCAGAGCAACAGGCTTGCCAGTGGCAGTGCGGCCTTCGATCATCTTGACGGTGATTTCGTTGCCAACGAGAGGGCCGATCTCAACGGTCTGCACGTACTTGGTACCACCGAATGGTTCCCTCACAGCAATGACGGTGCGCTTGGGGTCATTTGGATAAGAGATCTCGACCATCATGCCGGGAGTAGGCTTGAACAGACGGCCAACTGGGTTGGTCTGGAAACGCTGTCCCTGAACGAAGACATCGGCAGTGAAGAAAGCATGGCGCCAAGAGTGGCTACGTCCAGCCAACAGAGACAGCCAGTTGTCGACGTCTGGGAGAACGGCATTTGGAGCAGCCGAGAGTCTGTAGATCGTCTTGCTGTCGACCTCGGAAATGGTGAGGCCCTCGACGCTGATTTCGTCACTAGCCTCGATGAGCTTGCCGCCGAAGTACTCGACCACTGGGATCTTGGANGCATCGCCGCCGTAGAGGTCGTTGGTCAAGGCCTTGATGTGACCGTTGGTGACGCCGTCAAGGATGTCCTTGATTGGCTCGTCGACCTTGGTGGAGAACTTGACTGCCATGGGACCTTGCAGAATGGCAACTCTGCCCACATCCTGGTCAACAACAGCCTCGAGATCCTCAGACTGCCACAGCGAATCCTTCTTGAAGAAGAACTCGAATGTGTCGTCGAGGCAGGGCACGAAAGGCACAGGCTTCTGGCCACGACGCTGGCAGAGCAGCAGGAAATGCTGGCAATCCTGAGCGTTGATAAGCTGCTGGTCAGCCTCTGGGTAGGAGTCGATGACCTTCTTCAAGGTTGGGAATGGGTCATCGAGCTCAGCATATGTCTGGATGAGGGAAGGCTTCTCAGAACTGGCGAAACGCTCCTCAATTCTGTGGATGAAGTCGCCGACGAGGTTGCGCAGGGTCTTGTCGATCCACCTCTTCTCGTGCTTGATGTAGATGAGGTCAGTCAGACGAGTGAGAACCTCAATGTATGTCATATCCTCGAGGTCGACGGATTCGCCAGCCTTGTTACGACCGAACCAGGGCTTCTGGAAGTCGTCGTTGAGCTTCTGGATGATGTAGCTGCGCATCTTCTGCAGCTCTGGGACACGCTTCTTCTTGTCGAGGCTGAAAATCTTCTGGTCCATCTCGGCCCAGAACTTGATACCACGGTTGGCGATCTTGTGGATTGGCTCACCCATCTCGGAGCGGACAGTGATGATACCGCCAGCAGGGCCCTTGTAGGTCTTCTCCCAATCGGCGTCGTCGAGACCGGGAGCATCGACGATGGCCTGCTTGGCGGCCCTGGATGTGTGTGCCTCCTTCGCAACCATGACACGGGAGCCGAAGAGAACACCGTCGAAAGGCATTGGAGGGTATCCGAACTTGCGAGACCACTCACCGGTGAGGTAANGGTAGGTGTCCTCGGCACCACCGAAACCAGAACCAGCAATCATGACGATATTCTCACAGCGTCTGATCCTGCTGTACATGGCCAGGATGGGCTGGTGGAAATCCTCGAAAGAGTGATGACCACCACCGCGACCACCGGTCCACTGCATCATGACAGGGAAACCAGGGTTTGCCTTGGCGATGTTGATGGTCTGCTGGATGGCCTCAGAAGAACCGGGCTTGAAACCGATGTGCTTGATACCAAGAGTCTGGATGTACTCGTTGGCGACCTCAATAGAAGGCACACCAGCACCGATGGTGAGACTCTCGATCGGGTAGCCTTCGGCACGAAGCCTGGCAATCATGGGAATCTGCCAGGCCATCGCACGTGGAGCGACGTAGATCAGATTGAGAGAGATACCACGACCGGCTGGGATGACCTTCTCGATCTTGGAGATGGCCTCGGTCATGCTCTTGTCGTTGTAGTAACCACCACCGGCCAATTCGATCTCGTAGCCGGCGTTCATGGTAGCGGCCACGAAGTCCCAAGGCACGGTGCAAGGCGTCATACCGGCCACCATGACTGGTGGCAAGCCGAGTGTCCTGCTCATCTTGGTATCGACAAAAGTCTGTCCGACCGAAGTCCTCACAAGTTTTGGTCCATGCTCTTTCACCCAGTCCACAGCATACTTGACGGCATGCTCAGCGTCTCTGTCGAAGATCTCTGGCTTGTATCCGACTTCTGAGTTGGAGGCATCCATTGTGCCAGCAAGGATGACGCGGACACCAGTTCCGTCCTTGTTGCGGTTGGTGAGCACACCGAGACCGGAAATGCCACCTGGGCCGAAATCGAGGATGTGGGTGGCATTGGGCATGACGGTGGCGGTCTCCCAGTTGACGGGATCCTTGGTGATCATACGGACAAGGTCTGGAACAATGTTGCCAGACTTCTCACGAAGATCGGCACCAGTGCAGGTATCGTACAGAGCGATGCCGAGATCTGAGGCTGGGATGTTGATGGCCTTGAGATCTTCCTGCAGGTGGTGGCTGGCCTCTGCAAGGTAGGGGCTGTGGAAAGGAGCGGTGATTGGAAGGAAACGGTTGGCAAAGCGAACCTTGCGGTCAGTGTAAGGAATACGGGTCTGATCAAGACCAGTTGGGGCCTTGACTTTGCGCAGCTGCAGGCACAGACCGTACAGAGACATTGGAGGACCAGTCACGACGAAGTTTCTGGCGCTGTTGGTGAGGGAAATGCCGATGTGGCGTTCCTTGGGCAGATGCTCGTTGGTGGTGTCAATGTGCTTCTGCACGGCCTCGCGAGGCAGGTCTCTGATTGACAGCATAGGGGTTGGGCTTCCCTCGCCGGCATCGACTGAGTCCTGAATGACATTTGGAGCGAGGGAGGTGCGAGGGAAGGCTTGTTGACTCCTGGCGCCGATCCAGAAGAGGACGGTGAGGGCGTCTTTTGAGTTCTTGTCAAAAGTCTCGTAGTTCTTGGAAGCGGCAATGGCGGCGGCAGTAACGACACCCTGAGAGTGACCGGTGGTACCGGCCAGCCTGTCTCGCACATGGCCAGGGTGGGTTCCCAGGACTCTACATGTGACAACGTAGTGTGCGAGCTGGGTGAGACCGATCAACGGGAAGCTGACGGGAGCAGAGACGAGGTAGTCAATGTCTGGCTGTGCGTCCTTGTTGTTCAACCACCGCATGACATCCAGACCCTTTGGATAGAGCTTCTCAGCTCTGGGGTCCTTGGAAAGGGCCAGGAGATGTGAAGCGGCGGCGGTGATGAAATCCTCGAGGAACGAGGGATAGGTGTTGAAGACTTCCCTCAGCTCATCGAAGTACTCCTCAATGTTACCCTGGCCACCGAAAACGGCGTATATGTAGGCATTCTCGTCTGCGGCCTCGCGCAGGAGGGCAGACTCGTGGGACTTGATGGGCCTGTTGATGGCCGCCCTAGCAGCGTAGTATGATTTGACGACAACCAGCTTCTTCTCCACTATCCCTGGTAACGAGGCAGCCAAAGCGTGGACTTCATTTCCTTGGAGGAAGATGCGCTCGAATTCTTGAACGACAAGCTTCAGGACCTCCTCGTAAGACCCTGGGTCATCACCGTCGTCTACCTCTTCAGCAATGAAGCCAAGGTAGCGAGCGACGAGTTCGGCGACAGATGAAGGCTCGTCGTCCTGGGCAAGCTCATCTGTGGGTTCTGGGAGGGTTGCGTTGAAGAGATCCCTCAACTGGGTGGAAGCGTAGTGGAGGGCGGTGGGTATGAGGAAGGAGTGCTCGAGAGAGCCGTGGGAGAGGACGAGGGGACGGGAGACGGCCTGTGAGCGAGGCGTGGAGACGCCTGTCTGCGAGCCTGAGCCGTACATTGTCTTTGATAATCGTTGTACAGGAGCTGGTCTGTTGTCGAGATCTAAACTGTTGGAAGACATGCCGACGTCAGTTTTGGGCGCGGCAGTGTGGGAGAGAGAGAGGGAAAGGATTAAGGAAGGTTATGCGGATGAAGCAAAACGATGAAGAGAGAAAGAAGGGCAGTCGCAGGGTATGCGGAGGTGGAGGTGGAAGCTTTGCCAGGGAGCAGGAGAGGATTTGGCGGGTGGTTTTCGGTCTGGTCTGGTCTGGTCTGGTCTGGTCTGATCTGGTCTTTTGTAGACACCAATGCCACAGGGTCTGGGGAAGGAGTAGTTCAGGCAGCACTTTAATAAACCGCCAGCTTTCTGTTCTCGCTGTCCCTGTATGTGTCTGTGTCTTGTCTCTGACTGGGTTTATTTCTCCCTCTCTTTCACCCTCTGGCTCAGACAAGTCACAAGAGGCGGTGCCCGCGTAGTGCGATTTCCTAGCTCATTTGGCTCGGTTGCAAGCTCAGGGTTGCAGGGTGAATGGGACTGGAGGCGGTGCTGGCGCTGGTGATGATGTAGATGAGGGGAAGTGGACTTACAAAATCACACAATGGCAAGGAAAAACAGAATGCCGTCGCTAATGATGGGGAGCAGCTTTGACACTCCAAAAAGATGCTCAGGCGACTTATGGTCAGGCTCTGGCTCTGGGTTCTGGTCTGGATTAGAATGGATTGGACTGGGGGTTCAGAAATCCGATCCGGCCGGGCTAGCGTGGTAGAACAGCGAGAGCAGTCCGCGGCGGTGGAGGGGTATGAGTGAGGGTAGGGAGTAGGGATGAGGAGGACTGAAGGTGTTGTTGCTGTCGAGGATAGTTGAAGAGGGAAAGGGAGGTTGTTGAAGAACGAGAGAGAGGGAGGACAGGAGGGTGGATGAGAAGGATAGAAGGATAAGGAAGTATACAGGATGTAAAGTGCAGAGGAGCAGCAGCAACTCCCAATGCAATGCAGCAATTCCGCTGTGTTGTGTGCCTGGATGGATGGATGGATGGATAGAGGCCACAGCTAGCTACCCTACCTGCCTGCCCGCCTCACCTACCTCTACTAACTACCTACCTACAGTATGTCTACAGGGCTACGGTACAGTACGGCACGGTGGAGTGAGCCCCAAGCAGAGGATGGGAAAAGTTGTTGACCAAGCCGTGGCTGAACGGCGACAATGGCCAGCAGAGGCAAGAGAGGGACAGCAGTGGCGAGCGCTCAGCAATTCCTGGCGAGCTCCCAGCTCCGGGCGTGGTTGAGTGCATGGATCGGGAGCAGTGGGACGGGCTAACGCATGAACCTGCATCTCAAGCCTCAAGTCTTTGGGGAACGTCAATCCTGCATTGATCCTGGGTATCCTTGCATGGGTGCTTTTTGTTATTATTATCATGATCATCGTTGTTGTTTGCCATCGCCCATCGCCCAACATCGTCATCCTGATCGTTATCGATATGGTAGCATATACAGTACAATGTTTTCGTTCTGCATCCCCATCAGTCAATGCTGTTATCGATGTTGGTCTCGACGTTGGCATTGACATCGACATAGACATGATTCCAGCGGATCTGATCTGCCATGTTTCACTCTCCGTCTCACCTGCATTCGTCACTCTACGGCATCCAGCACGCATCCATTGAGCAAATCCACAATTGCGATTCCTTCGACCCTCCAATCCATGCAGACGGATAAGATAGACGCCCTCCTACAGTGCTGTACACTACACTACATACATTGTATGACCACAGACCCCTACACGGGACTGCATCACCTCACATCCCGGTTGCCGTACTCTCGCACACCCACACGACACACACGACCATCACGCACGCCTGCTCGCACACACGCACGCAGCACCTCGCTCCTGCCAGCCCTCCTGCCAATCACACATCCCAATTCCCAATTCCCAATCTGCTGTGGCCCCCTCACATTCCCACCGGCGGTTGAGCATTCTGACGGGAATGAGAGTGGCATTCCCCAAAGCATGCCATCGTGCGGCCCACCAAGCCCAGGCGTGATACCAATCGAGTCTGGCCGACCGATAGGGCTGGGACGTTGACCGTCAACCGTATGCTGTGGATTGCCAGATGCAGCAGTCTTTGTTTAGTTATCATTGTTGATGTTGTTGATGTTCTTGTTGATTATGACGATGATGGTGATGGTGCCGTTGCAGTTTCAAGCCGCATCCAGCTCTACCATACCATAGCACACCCACTACGCCAGTACCTACGCCAGATACAATCGCTCTTCAACAACTATAGTCTCTGCATCTTCCCCTCACCCTACCGCCGACGGACGCAATCAAAGCTGGGGCGGGTTGCAGATTTGACGTACCGCCTCAACCACATCCATGCTGCTTTGATTCAACCTGGCTCTAGGCCTTGCCAATCCCACACTCCACTCCACGCACCCGAGTACTTCTGTCGAGTACTTCTGTGGATGTCCTTGCAGGTACCTCGCTTTTGTGGAGGTGTTTCGTCCCGCCGACTAGATACTCTACTCGCAGGGCCTGGCTACAGTCCATATAGTAAACAGCTATTACCCGTGCCGCAATGCGAGGTGCAGTACAGTACATTTCCGACATGTATCCCCCACCAGAGAGGCCCCTACTCGTCATTGCCGTTAAGCCTTCATACCGGTGTCCCGTCATAGCGTGCCGCCGTGCCGCCGTGCCACTGTCCCTGCATGGATGAACGGGCGGCACTGTTGGCCGTTGACCGGCCAGCCACGCGGAGAGGTAATGAGGGCAAAGTGGTTGGGGTAAGGGCAGGATTGAACAGGATGGCGTGGGGATTCACCAACGTTTCTGTTGGTGAGAGGTGCTGCCCACTTGGAGATCTGCTTACAGCGCAAGTGTGCATCCGTACATCCGCACGTCCTTCCTTCCTTCCACCCATCCGCCTGAGGCAGATCATCAACACAGACGAGTGAGCCTCGCAGCCCGTTCCGATCAACGATCGTTCCACGAGGCAGTAAGAGCCGGCGAGGTATCCAAGCGGGTAGAGATAAGGTTGGCGAAGAGGCGCGCGAGGTTGCCCAAAGCGTCCACACGACATTACCCGACTTTGTCCTTTCCCTGCCTTGTCCCTGGCTGTCCCTTCATTCTTCCCCCCCATTCGGTTTCGGTGAGGATCGGTTGTGGATATGTCCATTGGCGAAACGATGCCAACGTTGCTATAAGCGCTGGACCTTCAATATCCGCCTACTGTTTCCGTCTCGCTCCCTGAAAGCCACAAGGGTGTTGAGCTACCCCAGCCGACCTCCAACAGGCCAGCTTCCCCCACAGTGAGCGAGAGATAGAGAGAAAGTAGAGGCAGAGGCGAGAGGTACAGTGCTGAAGCCGGCCTAGCTTCGATCTTTTCCCACGCACTCACCGCAGCTTGCATGCATGCGCTTGCATGTCGAGGCGGCGTCGTGTGGGGCTGGACTGGAGCAGTACGAGGCTCTGTCTTGTCCTATCCTGTCACGGCGGCCGAGACCCTTGTCGAGGCACAGGTGGGAAAGCATAAAGCGTAGGATGATGGAAGGAAGGACCAGCACAGCACAGCACGCACAGCATAGCACTGTACTGTACGGGCAGCAGAGTCATCAGACACGCTGCATGCCAGGATGTCAGGAATCCTCTCATCACAACCTTCTGCAGCTTTCCCCACCACTATGCCACCCCACTGTTCTGATGTGGTACAGCACAGTACGGCCATGCACGTACCCGTACACGACGCTCAACTGCACCTCCGTTTCACGTTGACGTATGGCCTCGGTGGAGGTGATAGCGTGAGCAGCGGCGGTGGTGAAGCGATTGAGACTGTGCCAAGCAGTGAGAGATATATTGTATTGCATTGTACTGTATTGTATTGTGTTGTCCTGCGGAAAGAACATCGACCACCGACGAATTGGGTCGCAAAGGGAGAGCATTGAACATACAGATTTATGTACAGAATGACAGCATCGAGCAGCCGTGAGCATTCACCCTACAGGATCAACGGACGGTAAATTGCAGCATGGGATCGAGCCATCTCACCTCGCTGCAATGCGATGGTTATATTATGGTTGGACATCAATGCTGAACTCTTCCTGCGTCTGTGTGGTGCATCTGCACTGGACTGCACCGTATGCACAGTGTCGCCACCAGCCTCTGCCCTGGCCGGCCCCTGTGCTTGTACAGCTGGGGTGTATATGTACGTATATACGTAGATACGTATGTCTGAATATGAGAGGGAAAGACGATGATGGTGATGGCGATGGCGATGGCGATGAGGAGGACATGCTGGAGAAGGTGAAGGAGAGGCAGTGCAATGACAGGCGAGATAGCGTGAGTTAGGGTGCGAGGCAGCAGAATTGAGGGTTTACGCTAGTCCGGTGGTTATGTGGGGAGCTGCCTCTCTCCCTGTCTCGCTCTAAATTATCAGTCCATTACTGTGACTTACAGTAGGTTAAACACCACCTGAGGGAGCACGAAGGGAAGGGAAGGGCAAGAAGAGGATCAATGGAGGTACAGTAGATGGAGTAGGGCGCAGACAGATTGCCGCCACACGACTCAACCGTTGCCAGAGCCAAATCCAACCATTCTTCGGCTACATCTTCCGCTCCAGCAGCTGCCGTTCTTGCGTCTCAATGATTCTTCCTTTGGCCACTGCTCCAGCTCCCAGTCCCAGTCCCCTGTCCGTCATTCCCGTTGACACTCACCATACACACACGCACACACACATCCATTCACATATTCATACAGTATCCACATCCACATCCGCATCCACACCCTCACGAGTCTAGATTGTACGTAGCTGTTCACACACATCCTCACCCACACCGTCAACCATCCACCATCCAGCATCCATCCATCCATCCACCAGCATCCTGCCCCCCGCCCACAGCACAACCACCGACAGACCTAGAGTAATACCGCTACAGCACAGCACAGTGCTACAGCAGGCCACCACTTTCGGAAGGCAACAGAACCTCCTTGCGGCCATTGGAACTTTTCTCCCCAATCTCCCTTTCTATCTTCCATCCTGCACTTCTTCCACAACTCTCTGTCCACACACACACACGAACTCTCACATACACACACACAAACTCACATCTCTCTTCCTCTATCCTACACACCCTCTCGTTGTCCGTGTTGTCCGTCGTTGCTGTCATTGCCATTGTTGACCTCGTTGCACACCGTCTCTCAATATACCCGCAACTACTCACGCAAAACTTCCTCAGACGCTAGTCTGTGCTGTGGTTGCTTGCCTGGCCACGAGCCCTTATGTCCGCGCCCTTCTCTTTCTAGACCGACCAACCACACCCTGAACCCTTCCTCCCTCTGTACAGATTCATCCTCTTCCCTACGCCTTTAATCCGCCTTTTGCCGCCATCATGAGGCCCGACGTCGAGCAAGAGTTGGCACACACGCTCCTCGTCGAGCTGCTTGCATATCAGTTCGCATCTCCCGTGAGATGGATCGAGACCCAGGATGTCATCCTGGGTGAGAAGATGGCCGAGAGGATGGTCGAGGTCGGTCCTGCCGATACCCTCGGTGGCATGGCCAGGAGGACCATCGCGGCAAAGTACGAGGCACACGACTCTGCCAAGTCGATAGAACGCCAGATCCTGTGCTATAACAAGGATGCCAAAGAGATCTACTACGAGGCAGATCCTGCCGAGGAAGAGGCTGCTGCGGCGCCATCACCTGCCCCAGCTGCATCTTCATCTGCACCAGCTCCAGCTGCTGCTGCCGCTGCTCCAGTTGCCGCTGCACCACCACCGCCAAGTGCTGGCCCTGCTGCTGCTGTNGCTGATGCGCCGGTCGGTGCCGTCGACATTCTCAGAGCTCTCATCGCACAGAAGCTCAAGAAGCCTTTGCTCGAGATTCCCCTCAGCAAAGCCATCAAGGATTTGGTCGGAGGTGAGATTGGCCCTGAAATCGCTGTCTGGACTTCTCCGTACTGACTCTGCTCACAGGCAAATCCACCCTTCAGAATGAGATCCTCGGTGATCTCGGTAAAGAGTTTGGTTCAACACCCGAGAAGCCAGAAGACACCCCTCTGGATGAGCTGGGTGCTTCCATGCAGCAAACCTTCAATGGCCAGCTCGGAAAGCAGTCATCCTCCCTCATCGCTCGCCTGGTATCCTCCAAGATGCCTGGTGGCTTCAACATCACAGCCGTGCGCAAGCACCTCGAGGCCAGGTGGGGGCTTGGCCCTGGCAGGCAGGACGGTGTTCTCCTGCTGGGTCTGACCTCAGAGCCCCCAGCACGTCTGGGATCTGAAAACGACGGCAAGGCCTGGTTGGATGATGTCTCTCAGAAATATGCCGCCAACGTTGGCATCAGCCTCTCGAGTGGTCCGGCTGCCGGCGACTCTGGCGCTGCCGCTGGTGGTATGATGATGGACCCAGCTGCTCTCGACGCCCTCACCAAGGACCAGAAGCAGCTGTTCAAGCAGCAACTCGAGCTGTTCGCGCGCTACCTTAAAATGGACCTTCGTGCCGGCGATCGCGCTGTCGTTACTGGCAAGCAGAACGAAGCCGCTCTACAGGCCCAGCTGGATCTGTGGAACACCGAGCACGGCGAGTTCTACGCTGCCGGCATTGAGCCATCTTTCAGCCCTCTCAAGGCACGTGTCTACGACTCATCATGGAACTGGGCTCGTCAGGACGCCTTGACGATGTACTACGACATCATCTTTGGCCGCCTGAAGGCTGTTGACCGTGAGATCGTCAGCCGCTGCATCCTCATCATGAACCGCTCGAACCCCACACTGCTGGATTTCATGCAATATCACATCGACCACTGCCCTGCCGAGCGTGGCGAGACCTACCAATTGGCCAAGGAGCTGGGTCAGCAGCTGATCGACAACTGCAAGGACGTCCTCGGTCAGGCACCAGTCTACAAGGATGTCGCCGTCCCTACCGCCCCTCACCTCGAGATCGACGCTCGTGGAAACATGAACTACGAGGAGGCTCCTCGCCAGAGCGTCCGCAAGCTCGAGCACTACGTTCGCGAGATGGCCGAGGGTGGCAAGATCTCCGAATATGGCAACAGGACCAAGGTCCAGAACGACCTGCAGCGTGTGTACAAGCTCATCCGCCAGCAGCACGCCCTCTCCAAGTCCTCCCAGCTTGAGATCAAGCAGCTGTACAGCAACATCGTTCGCTCGCTGTCCATGAACGAGGGCCAGATCATGCCAAACGACAAGGGTCTTAACGGACACATCAAGAAGGGTCGCAACGGCACCCGCATCAACGGACAGCTCAAGCAGGGCAAGATCGAGACCGTACCGTTCTTGCACCTCAAGCGCAAGGAAGAGCATGGATGGGAATACAGCAAGAAACTCACCAGCGTCTACCTTGACGGATTGGAGCAGGCTGCCAGAGGCGGTGTGACCTTCCAGGGCAAGAACGTCCTCATGACCGGCGCCGGTGCTGGCTCAATTGGTGCCGATGTGCTCCAAGGCCTCATTAGCGGTGGCGCCAAGGTCGTCGTTACCACTTCGCGCTTCTCTCGCGAGGTCACTGAGTACTACCAGTCCATCTACACCCGCTATGGCGCTCGTGGCTCCCAGCTCGTCGTCGTGCCTTTCAACCAAGGTAGCCAGCAGGACGTCATCGCTCTCGTTGACTACATCTACGACGAGAAGAAGGGCCTCGGCTGGGACCTGGACTACATTGTCCCATTCGCTGCTATTCCCGAGAATGGCCGTGAGATCGACAACATCGACAGCAAGTCCGAGTTGGCTCACCGTATCATGTTGACCAACCTGTTGCGCATGCTCGGAGGTGTCAAGGCGCAGAAGGCCACCCGTGGCTTCGAGACACGCCCAGCTCAGGTCATCCTCCCGCTTTCCCCCAACCACGGTACCTTCGGTAACGATGGTCTGTACTCAGAGTCCAAGCTCGCTCTGGAGACCCTGTTCAACAGGTGGCACTCTGAGAACTGGGGCAACTTCCTCACCATCTGTGGTGCTGTCATCGGCTGGACCCGTGGCACTGGCCTTATGGGTGGCAACAACATCGTCGCCGAGGGCGTTGAGAAGTATGGCGTCCGCACTTTCTCCCAGCAGGAGATGGCTTTCAACCTGCTTGGTCTGATGGCTCCTTCAATCGTAGACCTCTGCCAGTCTGAACCAGTATTCGCCGATTTGAACGGTGGTCTGCAATTCCTGCCTAACCTTAAGGACTTGATGACCAAGCTTCGTAAGGATATCACCGAAACCTCCGAGATCCGCAAGGCCGTCACACGTGAGACCTCGTTGGAGAACAAGGTTGTCAACGGCGAGGCCAGCGAGGCGCTTTACAAGACCGTCAAGGTTGACAGACGTGCCAACTTGAAGTTCGACTTCCCTACCCTTCCTGACTGGAAGAATGACGTTGAACCGCTCAACGCCAACTTGAAGGGAATGGTTGATCTTGAGAAGGTTGTCGTCGTTACCGGCTTTTCCGAGGTCGGCCCCTGGGGTAACAGCAGGACGAGATGGGAGATGGAGGCATACGGCCAATTCTCCCTCGAGGGATGTGTCGAGATGGCCTGGATCATGGGTCTCATCAAGAACCACAACGGTCCCATCAAGGGCAAGAGCTACTCCGGATGGGTTGACTCCAAGAGCGGAGACCCTGTTGATGACAAGGACATCAAGGCCAAATACGAGAAGCACATCCTTGAGCACTCTGGTATCCGTCTGATCGAACCAGAGCTCTTCAACGGCTACGACCCCACAAAGAAGCAGCTTCTGCAGGAGATCCAGATCCAGGAAGACCTCGATCCATTCGAGGCTTCTGCCGAGACCGCCACCGAGTTCCGTCGTGAGCACGGTGAGAAGGTTGAGACCTTCGAGTTGGAATCTGGCGAATACCAGATCCGCCTCAAGAAGGGAGCTACTCTCCTCATTCCGAAGGCCCTCCGTTTCGACCGCCTCGTCGCCGGCCAGATCCCAACTGGTTGGGATGCCAAGCGCTACGGTGTTCCTGACGACATCATTGAGCAAGTCGACCCTGTCAGCTTGTACGTCCTCGTCTCCACTGCCGAGGCTCTGATGTCTTCTGGTATCACCGATCCATATGAGTTCTACCAGTACGTCCACATCAGCCAGGTCGGTAACTGTGTCGGTTCTGGTATTGGTGGTACCACTGCCCTGCGTGGCATGTACAAGGACCGTTACCTTGACAAGCCTCTGCAGAAGGATATTCTTCAGGAGTCCTTCATCAACACCATGAGCGCTTGGGTCAACATGTTGCTCATCTCCTCTACCGGTCCTATCAAGACTCCAGTTGGTGCCTGCGCCACCGCTGTTGAGTCCATCGACATTGGTTACGACACCATTGTCGAGGGTAAGGCTCGTGTCTGCTTCGTTGGTGGTTTCGACGACTTCCAGGAGGAAGGCTCGTACGAGTTCGCCAACATGAAGGCCACCAGCAATGCCGATGATGAAATCGCACACGGCCGCACACCAAAGGAGATGTCTCGTCCTACCACCACCACCCGAAATGGATTCATGGAGTCCCAAGGTTGCGGTATGCAGGTCATCATGGACGCTCAGCTCGCTCTCGATATGGGTGTCCCAATCTACGGTGTCCTCGGTTTCACTGCCACTGCCACCGACAAGATCGGCCGCTCCGTTCCAGCTCCTGGTCAGGGTATCCTTACCACTGCTCGTGAGCAGCCAAGCAAGTTCCCATCGCCACTCCTCGACATCAAGTACAGGAAGAGGCAACTCGACCTTCGCCGCAAGCAGATCAAGAACTGGCAAGAGTCAGAGCTCCTGTACCTGCACGAGGAGGTCACTGCTATCAAGCAGCAAGGTGGTGAGATCAATGAGACTGAGTACCTGGAGGACCGTGCCACACACATCGAACGCGAGGCCAAGAGGCAAGAGAAGGAGGCATTGTTCAGCTTGGGCAACAACTTCTGGAAGTCTGACCCACGCATTGCTCCTCTCCGTGGTGCTCTCGCTACTTGGGGTCTGACGATCGACGACCTGGACGTTGCTTCATTCCACGGTACTTCTACTGTCGCAAACGATAAGAACGAGTCCGACACTCTCTGCCAGCAGATGAAGCATCTCGGCCGTAAGAAGGGCAATGCTCTTCTCGGTATCTTCCAGAAGTACCTCACTGGTCACCCCAAGGGTGCCGCCGGTGCCTGGATGTTCAACGGCTGTCTGCAGGTGCTGAACACCGGTCTTGTTCCCGGAAACAGAAATGCAGACAACGTGGACAAGCTCATGGAGAAGTTTGACTACATCTGCTACCCAAGCCAGTCCATCCAGACTGACGGCATCAAGGCTTTCTCCGTCACCTCTTTCGGTTTCGGTCAGAAGGGTGCCCAGGCCATCGGTATCCACCCCAAGTATCTGTACGCTACTCTCGACCACGCCCAGTTCCAGACCTACAAGCAGAAGGTCGAGGCCAGGCACAAGAAGGCTTACAGGTACTTCCACGATGGTCTCATCAACAACACCATGTTCCGTCCCAAGGACAAGGCACCATACGAGGACAGCCAGCAGAGCCAGGTCTACCTCAACCCTGATGCTCGTGTCACTTTCGACAAGAAGACTTCCAAGCTTCAGTACCCAAAGGTTGCCCCAAAGAAGACGACTGACAAGAGCACTACCGAAATGGTCGAGGCCTTGATCAANGCTAATGCTTCCGCCAACTCAAACCCTGGCGTTGACATCGAGAGCATCGATGCCCTTGACATTAACAACGACACTTTCATCGAGCGTAACTTCACACCGGCTGAGATCAAGTACTGCCGTGCCGCACCAAGCCCCCAGGCTAGCTTCACCGGCAAGTGGAGTGCGAAGGAGGCTGTCTTCAAGAGCTTGAAGGTTGAGAGCAAAGGTGCCGGCGCACCTCTGAAGGAGATTGAGATCGGTAATGATGAGACCGGCGCCCCCACCGTCACTGTAAGTTCAATACCTGTCAACTGCAACCATTCGAGCACTAGCTAACGATTTACAGTTCCACGGCGACGCAAAGGCAGCAGCAGCCAAGGCTGGTGTCAAGACCACCACTGTCAGCATCAGCCACAGCGATGCTCAAGTCATCGCTGTTGCCCTGTCTACGTTATAGAACGTGAAGACGACGGCAGACCATTCTATTGTAACGTTATCAAGTTTGTCAGCACCTAAACCATTTTTCAATAATATCTTGTATCTACTCCTAAAGCGAGCTGAGGGCGTCGGAAACGTTTGAACGTTTGAACGACTGATGGAAGATCCATGGATACTCTATATAGTCCAGCAAGAATACTACAAATAGATCATTTCTCATTTCAAAAACATGCTGCTTCATCCAATAAGTACAGTAACATTTTGTGTGTCTCAATAAAGTATGGTAGCCACTCACACCTCTCCTAACATTGACCGTGTGGGGACGTTTGTTAAGGCGGCGTGGAGATGATTTGCAACGGATCCATGATAATANCCACNGCATGCCAAGGGAGGGTGTCTTATGTAAAGCGTTAGCATTATGGCGACTTCCAGGCGACGAGATTAAGTGAAGGCTGATTCGTTAGCGGGCGGAGCTTCACCAACGCCGGCTACTCCGGCAAATGCATCGGACTAGCGGCTGGGCAACTCCGACCTCACCTTCCAGCACGACGACCTGCCTATTGCGGTGGCTAGACACCTGCTACTGATCCTAATGCTACACGACTTTCTAGGGTACGGATGTGGATGGGCGAGTGGAATTGGTGAAGCACGGTATAGACATAGATATATATATACATAGTCCAGTAGATCCCCTNCCCCCCTCTCCTCTCTCGATTGAGCAATCCCAGCACCAGCACCAGCATCAAACCGCCAAACGCCAAAAAACACAACCATGTTCACCGCGTCGGCCTCGCTGCTGCTGGCAGCTGGCCTGGTGAGCGCGCAGTTCCCCCCAGCGCCTGAGGGCGTCACGACGATCGAGTCGAAGCTGCATCCTGGCGTTAAGGTGTCCTACAAGGAGCCCGGCCTGTGCGAGACGACACCCGGCGTGCGCTCCTTCGCCGGCTACGTGCACCTGCCGCCCAACGCCCTCGACGAGCCCCACGAGCACAACGCCTACCCGCTCAACACCTTCTACTGGTTCTTCGAGTCGCGCAAGGACCCCAAGAACGCGCCCCTCGCCATCTGGCTCAATGGCGGGCCCGGCGGCTCCAGTCTCCTCGGCGCCCTCGCTGAGAATGGACCCTGGTATGTCAAACAAACAAACCAACCGCGTCCCGTACTTACATGCGGCATCCGGTGCTTGATGTTTTCGAAGGTTTCGACCTTTTGAGGTTTTGAATTGGGCTGACATATCGTCTGATTTGATTATGTTGCAACAGCTTCGTCGCCAATGATTCCAGCTCGACGTACCTCAACCCCTGGTCCTGGAACAACGAGGTGAACCTGCTGTTCATCGACCAGCCCACCCAGGTCGGCTACTCGTACGACGTCCTCACTAACATTACCGTCGACCTCTTCGCCGACGACCCCATCAAGCCGGCCGACTTCTCCGACAGCGACGCCCTTCCACAGACCAACGCCTCTTTCCTCCTCGGCACCTCCAGCAGCCAGGACACGACGAGGACGGCCAACGGCACGCAGCACGCCGCCCTTGCCCTCTGGCATTTCGCCCAGACCTGGTTCGAGGAGTTTCCATTCTACAAGCCCAGCGATGAGAAGATCTCGCTGTTCACTGAATCTTGTAAGTTTCCCCGTGTGCGAACTGTGATGTGCGTGTGGGGAGGAGGTTTCGGAGTAGGAATGTCTCGGCTGACGGTGGAATCCCAGATGGTGGCCATTACGGCCCTACCTTCATGAGTTTCTGGTTGCGCCAGAACGAGCTGATTGCCAACAAGACCATTGACGGCCACTATCTCCATCTGGATACGCTCGGAATCATAAATGGCTGCATTGACAACTATGACATGGTCGAGGGCTCTATTCAGTTCCCTTACAACAACACCTATGGCCTGGAGATCTATAACGAGACTGTCTACAACCACGCCCTCCAGGAGTATCACCGCAAAGGTGGCGTGAAAGATGCCTTGGACCGCTGCCGTGAGCTCCAGCGAACCCTCGATCCCAACGACTACGGTGACATCAAGAAGGTGACGAAGGCCTGTGCATACGCCTCCGAGTTCGCGGAAAACATCACTGAGGGTGTGTTCGGCGAGGCTCACAATGGCGCGCGATTCGACATCACGCACACCTTCGAAGACCCGTTCCCGGCGCCCTACATGTTCGCCTGGCTCAACCAGTACGAAACCCAAAAGGCCTTCGGCGTCCCAGTCAACCACACCTGGTCGTCGCCAGCCGTGAGTAGCGCTTTTGAGAAGGCCGGTGATATGGCCAAGGGTGGCCTGATCGAGGACCTCGGCTACATCCTAGACCAAGGCGTCAAAGTCGCCCTGTTCCACGGCGACCGCGACTACGCCTGCAACTGGATCGGCGGCGAGCGTTCTTCCCTGAGCATTCCATGGGCTGGCAATGACGGCTTCTCCAAGGCCGGCTACGCGCCGCTCTCCCTCGACTACCCCTACACCCAGTCCGGCGGCCTGACCCGCCAGTACGGCAACCTCTCCTTCACCCGCGTCTACCAGGCCGGCCACATGGTGCCGTCGTACCAGCCGGAAACCGCCTTTGCCATCTTCATGCGCGCGCTGAAGGGTCTCGACATCGCCGCCGGTAAGGTTGATCTCAACGAATACGCCAGCCTTCACGACGGAGAGCTGTACAGCACCGAAGGCCCCAGCACCGCTTGGCACATCAAGAGTGACGTGCTCCCCCAGCCTGAGCACGAATGCTACGTCCTGGACGCTTCCAGGTGCTTCCCACACGAGATCGAGGCTATTAAGAACGGCAGCGCCATCATCAAGGATTGGATCTTGGTTGGGTATGAACACGAGAACACTGTCGCTCATGACGCCGTGCCCCACGGTCTGGGTGCTGGTCTGCAGATCCCTCTGACTGGAGATTGGTAGTTCCCTGTCATGTCTGAAGGATGCTACGATTTCTATAATATAGAACCCCATATATCGGTGCGACCCACCTAGAAATTCCATTCTACAAGCAGTCTCTCGTTCCAGTGCGCACACGTTGAGAAATCTTAACATCGTACTCCATTTTCAATGCTGTTTGTAAGAACAACACCATCCACCTTTAATCTCTCTAGTCCAACACCTCTCACTCCACCTGCAGATCCCATTCTGCACTGCAATCCGTACCTTTAAAGGAAATCGCCGTCGCTTTATATCAATTCGAGTCTGGTATATACCGAGAATATGCACCTTTAAGATGCACCTTGCTCACCACCCGCCGCTAGACGCTGGCGATGAGAATGAAGCAGTTCGAGAAAGCCAGGGTTGAAGTCTTCATGCCTCTCGACGCCATCGTCGGGGATGCTGTACCAAGCCGGCTTGGAGCGCACGAAGATGTGCATTCCGACACGCAGCGGCTCCGCGGCAGTGGTGGTGGCCGTGAGCGTGCCCATAGCGAGGTAGACTTTGTCTGGGTGGCAGTCGTACTGCATCCCCAGCGAGGCGCTGCACACGTTGCAAGAGAAGCGCACGCCCATCTCGGTCGGCCGGTAGTGCGTCACCTCGCCCTGCCACTGCAGCGCCCCTCTCGCCACGCCCACAAACGCCATGAACGCGCTCCCGGACACTCGCTGGCACATCGTGCAGTAGCAGTACGTCAGGTAGGCCCCGGCGTCGCTGCTCCTGTACGACACCTTGCCGCAGAGGCAGCCCCCTTCGAGCGCTGCTGTTTCTAGGCTCGAGGTCATGGCTTTCTTGGCCGGATGTAGGGCCGTTCTGGAGATATCTAGGTGCCACAAATATGCAGCTGTTGCTGAACGTTACTTTAGACTTGTTATTTCATGACGAGGACTATTATAGCACGTCGTCAATGTCGTCCGAGACAAGTGGGGGCTTATTAAGTGACCTCTATCGATAAGGAAGGTGCTCAAAACGCGTCAATCCCGAAAAGGCAGCCAGCATTCCCGAATGTAAATCGCTCTTCATTGGGCCTGCGAAGGCGGTATTTAACTTTCTGGATCTACGTTCGTCGCCTTTCAATGTAGGGGCTAGGATGGGTAAAGCGACAAAGGCAGCAGCGTATAGCGATGTCCCCTCTGGCAAGCTGGGTCAGCAAACCCTCGTCCTCGACAACGGAGCGCATTCGATCAAAGCCGGATTCTCTCATATAGGCGCGGAGCCCGAGGTCGACAGCCACTGCCACATCATTCCGAATTGCATCGCGCGCTCTCAGCGAGACAAGCTCACCTATGTCGGGTCGGAACTGGATGATTGCGCCGACTTTGGCGAGCTGGCTTTCCGCCGGCCTGTGGAGAAGGGCTTCATTGTGAACTGGGAGAGTGAGAAGGCGATCTGGGCAAGTGCTTTGGGAAAGAAGGGCAAAGTTGAGGTTGGTGAAGGCTATGTTTCTGTACACCGGGAGGGACGGTGTTGGCTGACACTGTAAACAGTGCGAGCCTCGTGCTACGAATCTCATCCTCGCCGATGCGCCGAACGCCCCTGCAGCACTCGAGCGCAATGCCGACGAAATGGTATTCGAGGAATTCGAATTCGCGAATTACTACCGAACTACATCCCCCGTCTTAAACGCTTATGCGCCATCACCTTTTGAGAGCACTCAGGCACTGCCAACGGGCACATCACTCGATTGCGTCCTTGTCGTCGATGTCGGCCATTCGTATACGACCATTACGCCGATGATACACGGTCGAGCCATCCCTGCCGCTGTCCGGAGATTGGAGATTGGTGGGAAGACACTCACCAACCACATGAAGAACATCATATCAATGCGTCATCTTGAAATGCAGAAAGAGGATTGGTTGGCTGAGCAGATCAAAGAGGAATGCTGTTTTGTATCTACCTCGTTTGATGCCGATCTCGAACGGACATGGACCGGAGGTTTAAAAGATCCAAGACCAGTTGATGCGAGCATCGCGGTCGACTATATAATGCCAGATTACGAGAGGATTAAACGCGGGTTCGCCCGTCCTCACGATGCCTCTTTTGACCCGGCAAGGGCGCGCCTCAGGGCTGATGGACCACAAGAGGATTTCTTGACCTTAGCAAATGAGCGGTTCACGGTTCCCGAGCTTTTCTTCAAACCTTCTGATATTGGTATGCAGCAAGAAGGCATTTCTGGAGCTATACTGCAATCTGTCAAGTCATTGCCCGAAGCTTTACAGCAGCCGTTCCTGGCAAATATTGAAGTTGTGGGAGGTTCAAGTCTGATTCCGGGCTTTATAGGAAGGCTGGAATCCGAACTGAGAGGCTCGGTGAGCGAGCAAACAATCATCCGTCTTGCCAGAGCATCAAACCCCGTCAAAAATGCTTGGCTTGGTGGCGCCCGGCTTGCGGCTAATGAATCTGTTGTGAAGAAATTCATGATCAGCCGACAGCAATACTTCGAAGAAGGCCAGCTATGGGTGCAACGCCGGTTTGCTGGGAAGTCTGGTAGATGAGCATACATGCATTCACGGCTGTACCTGAGCCGCATCGGATACCTCACTAATCGCACTGGCACCCTCTGCACGCGATTGATTTCTCATGTCTGCGGTGACTTCTTGCGCAAGCTCAGCGAACCTGGTTTGGTTCTTCTGTGAGTCCGTTCCAAGGGCCCTGAGGAGTTTTGCACCGGCCTGCTTCACCTGCGGCACACTATGATGCCAGAGCTTATGGAGCGCAGCATCTGCTTCGGCGCAAGCGCCAATTTGCTCCCTAGTAGCCACTGATTGTCTGGCCAGGTGTATTAGAAGACCTGTGGCTGAGTAGATCAATTCCGCATTCTGGCTCTCAACAATCTTGTGCAACAGAGGTTGGTGGAGCAATCGTGCTGTCGGAGCATCTGGTCCAAGCGGATGCGAAAAGAGGAAGTTCCCGTACACTTGACAGGCTGCAGACGCGAGCCGCTCGAAAGAGGCGCGCCTAGTCTCTTCCAGTTGTTCGTATCCACTGGTAATGATCCAAGAGATATGGTCTGAATCAGCAGGTTCTAAATCAAAGCTTGGGAGAGCGGAGACGTCTGACAGTATCCAGGTCAGGGATGTCGTTAAGGGAACGAGAAGTTGACGATCAGCCTCGAGATCGCCGTCATCTGCTTTCACCAAGGAGTTCTCTGACGTCCTGGACGACAATGCCCTGATAACCCGTTCGTTATGCATCAACAAATCCCACACCATACGGAACTGTTTGGTGTCGAGCACTAGCTGCTGAACTTTTGCGTCGCGAAGAAATGATAGACATGTCTCTACAGTGGTCGCAAAGTCTTCTGTACTGACATGGGCCTCCAACTTAGCAGGCAATGCCAAAAAGCTCGTGAGCTGTTCACCATCCAGTGCCAATTCATCTCCCTCAGGGGGTTTCTGACTGACAATTAAGAATGTCAAGTCAATGAGTAAAGTCAGTTCGTCTTCAAGACCCGCCGCCAGTGCATCCGTAAGCAGCCTTTGGGTCAAGAAGTGTAGTCCGTGTGTGAAGCTTGCCAATTGACCCGGTTCAAAGTCCATACATATATTGTTCAGCACTTTGCCAGCGAGTAGACGGGTGTCGAGCCCTGTACTGCTGCTGAGACATATCTCGGCCCAGCGCAGCTCTGTGGCGTCGTCGACGACGTTCGTACGTGCCTCTTCGTTGTCGATGCAAACATTACCAATGCATCGGAGACATGCCTTTACAACATCTCCCGATATCGATTCCAAAGGCTGCGCGAGATTGTTTGCGAGTGTTGAAAGTATCTGTGAAAGATGGTCCCTTTTCGCTAGGATCTCACGTATCGACTCCTTTCTGCTGGCATCGGCGAGGGTTTGGAGCGATGATGCTGTTTGCAAACTCTGGGAAGGCTGGCTGGTGAGGTCTGATAGAGCTTTTTCGACCTGAGCAGTCAAAAGCTCGTCATTCTGTGCCATGCTATTTGAAATTGTAAGAATGAAGATGCGATACCCAATCTCGTATTTCCAATCATTTCTCTACGAGTCTTAAATGTGGCCCTCGATACGATACCGACAGTCAGGTCAAGCGTAGCCAAACCCTAACCCTACTATGCATAGAAACGCTTTGCTTATTTTACTTAAAAACGAATTGTAACGATGAGAATGGTCGACAAGACGGTACTCAGCTGAAGGCAGTAGCATGTTGGATGCCGCAGAAAGTAGCATCTCTCGGTCAAGACGATTGGCGTTATAAGCTCTGAACGAACTCGAATTTGCCTGAAGCTAAGATGTTCAATCATTTGAGCCACTGGTAGCGACTTTCAGCTTTTCCTGCTGCCGACTTTAATTTGGTTTCCTTGTATTGGCGCCTCTATTGTCATTGTGCAGATATCGCATAGAGGAGATTATTGGGCTATTAGAGACTTACCTGCGTAATTTCTTGACCGAGCTCCAACCTGCCGATTGGCAGTGTTCAAAGTTTGGACAATCTGGTGGGGAACATATCGCTCGCCTCTAGATCAGCCAACATGGGCATCAGAAGACTAAAGCAGCGGTCGCTGCGATTCGCCACTGTGGATATAATAGGCACAAGAGGAGACGGAACACATACAAGAGCCGTCATCGACGGTCCCAGCCTAGCATATGAAGCTGCCGTACAACGCCGTTCGGGCCAAGGTTCGCCACGGTCATATCAGAACATCAATAAAATCGTAGAAAGGTTCCTGATTGAATTGGAAGACAACGGCATCGAGATGTGAACTCCTACCCGTGCATTCCATGTTAAAACCCCTCCAACTCACTGACCCGTGCTGTGTAGCGACTCTATAATTTTCGACGGCGCCCTGCCGGAGTGGAAGGTAGACGAACGTATCGAGCGGACGGTCAAGCATATCAACCACCTGTGCAAGATGAGAGCCAGTTCTACGGTCAGACGGGGCCACCAAGATGAGGTCAATACCAGGGACCTGCAAAGCATTCCGTTGCCCTTCCTCGTGCCCAGCGTGCACGAGGAGCTTCTCCAGTCCCGCTGGCATCGTGCAGTGCACACGGTTCCTGGCGAGGCCGACGAGTACATCGCCCTACGCGCCTCCCAACTGTCGGACGCCATGATCTTCACCAACGACACGGACCTGCTGCTGTACCAGACCGGCGCGAACACACGCATCGCGTGCCTGGACTCCATTGACGATGCGCTGTCCGACGCGGCCACCTCGCCAGCGGCACATATCCAGGCAGAGGTGTACCATCCAGCTCGGATAGCTTCCCAGCTCCAGGTAGACGGCCTGCTCAAAGTTGGGTACTTGATGTACGGCGACGAATGGCTCAGCTTCCGCGAGGCAGCGCTGCGCTCGTCCACCGTATCAGACTCACCAGAGTTTGACTCGTTCGCAGCGAGGTACCTCATACCCAGCGATTTCACACCGCAGAGCTCAGTATCGATGATCGACAGCCGTCTGAACGAGTTGGTCCATCAGATACAGGGCTGTGTGGCGACGCCGCGCTGTTTCCTGCCACACTTGACGGAAGACCCAGTCCGCGCATCTGCGTGGAACGTGGCGATGGAGATCCGCCAGCTGGCCTACTCGGTTCTAGCGCTGTCGACTGCTGGGAGGCCATCGACGTCTCTCGACGAGTACATACGCAAGGGGCGAGATTGCAGAGCGAGTGCGATCGAGCTGTTTGATGCGGACAGGCTCGCCGAGGAACTTGACACCTGGCGGACGTTCATCAGGGGGCTCTTGGTAAAGGGAGGGAAGCTGCACGGCAAAGCGCTGGTCTGGCGGTTTGTCGGCATGGGGGTTTCGCTGAACGATTATGTGCAACAGGGAAAGGAGCCGCCTAGTCCCGATGAGATGACCTCTCTCCTGCTCGAAGGGGCTGAACCGCTCACCTGGCGTGCCGTGCACTTGCAGGCACAGCTGCAGGCGGTACTATACTCGCTCCGGATGCTGAAGCAAGCGAGCCAGACAGCGAGCGGGCTCGGAGGTCGATGTCGGCGTGCGGTTGAACGGATCAGAGGGGTGCTGGACGAGATGCCCTTCATTGCGTCCCTTTCACAAGTCGCACTACAGCGTCGTGATGAACGCAATGATGGAGACTGCCAAAAGGCAGTCCGTGAATACTATGCAGATATGTATCCTAAGTTCAGACAAGAAGAGGATGCCGACGAAGAAAAGAGGGTTCCGATGATGAAGCACGCTTACGAAACTCCAAGTCGGAAAGTCCATAATGCGGCAAATGCACGATCAAGTCGACATAAATCTAACAATCCATTCGACCTGCTGGCTTGAAGCCGGTGAGTGTCGTGTCGTGATACGAAGGGAGAGAACAAAGAGGAGAGAGAGAGGAAAACAATCTGCTATAGATCAATCAACACCATTTTCATTATTCCACCATTCTACCATAACGACCATAAAAGTGAGCAAGATAGCGCGAATCCTGGCTGCAGCCAGCGACAAGGCTCAGTGAGGTATGCCACTTCAGGAAAGGTTGGCAGAGACATTGCCGGCTTCGTCGCCATCTGTGACATTAGTGAGACCCTCCTGTTGAGGCTTGCCAGCCTCAGGCTCGATTGAAGTGGCGATGGGCGGCTGGGACTGTTCAGGAGCAACGGTCTTTGCGTCCTTTTCCTGAACTTCCTCTGCTGACTGAGGTGGCGCCTCGGCGTTGGCGAGGGAAGCTTCAAGACCAGGCCTGATAGCCTCCTCGGCCTTGACAGTCCCTTCCGAGATGGACGGATCAGGGATGTCTCCCTGGTGGCCGATCGCTTCAGGAACATGAGGCGTCAGTTTTTCGATCGAAGGCTCGAGGGGTTCTGAGTCCTTCTCCGGCGGTATTGACGTTTCGCCACCAACCGATACGGCGCTGACGGCTGGGCTCATGTCGTATGCATTCTTGGCAACATTGGAAGTGAGAAGCTTCTCAGCGCTGGCAAAGTCCGGCTTTGCCATCACCTCAGCAGGTACATTGAGCTCATCTGTCTCGTCGATCGTCCACATTGTTATAGGTGTTGCGAAAGAGAAATCGAAGGCAGTGTCATTGGTGGCAGCACTGGAAACGGCTGGCTTCCGACGAGGTGGACCCTTGGCACGACCTTTACGAGCATCGGCTAGAGGCGCCTTCTCCTCTTCAGTCTGTTCCTCTGGCTCCTTGGCTTTAGGTGCAGGACCTTGAGGACCGAGCTTCAGTCTTGAATTCAGATCCTGCATGAAGCCAGCCTGTAGTGCAGCAATCTTGCTCCCGGTTGGCCTTGCTGGGACCATCGGCTTCGCTTTTGTGACTGGAGGCGCTTCTTTGGCCGATTCTTTGCTTCCTGAGGACCCTGCAGAGATGGAACGGTCGAGAGAGGCACCACTTGCCTCATCTCCTGCAGCTTTCTTCGCCGGCCGAGATGGTACTGTGGGTTTGGGCCTATCGGGTATAATAGGCGCTTGGGACTTTGTAGGTGATGGATCCCTGGAAGTGCTCTCCGTCCCTTCTGGGCGAACCTCTTCACTCAACTTGCTCTTGCGGGCAGGGCGGGTAGGGATGGATGGCCTTCTGATTTGTGCTGGTTCAGCAGTAGTGTCAGTCTCTTCTGGTGGGTTTGCACTGTCTTCTGCTTCTTGGGGTGCCGAGACTGTTGTGACGTGAAGCATGGACTCTGGAGTGTCTTCCCAGATATCCGAGCTGGGGAATCGTTGCACACCTGGTCTCGAGACCTCTTGCTGTACCCCAGATTTGAAGAGTGGCTTTGCGAATGGTTTGCCATCATTCGTCACGTTGTGATTGCCGTTAGCAGACTTTCTTTCCGTCTCCTTATCAGGGGTCTCAAATGCACTTGTTGTCTGCGAACCCGGGGAAGTGATGTCTTGGGCCGACAGCTCTGGAGTCTCAACATAAGTTTCGTACTTGAGCGAATCGGGTGTATCTTCCCATACATCCTGACTAGGGAAGTGGTGACGGGCAAGATCTGGTCTGGTCTTGAGTTTATCAACAGGCTTTGGCTTGATATCCTTGTCATCCTCTGGAAACAGCGGTTCGTACTCTTCGATCTCCTCGAGAGGTGTTCCTACGCCGGAGAGATGAGGCTCGTCATGTGAGGTAAATCTGTGCAGAGCGTTGTGGCCAAAGGCACCTCCGTGGATGGACGAAGGTCGAGATCCAGGTCTGCTACTAGCTCTGGATGTCTGTTCGCCACTGCCGCGACGGCTTCTGCTATGTAGAAAGTCGTTATCAGTCTCACTCGCAGCACGATCACCTTCAGGGTTGACGGCAGGCTGTAGGAAGGCTGAGCTTGGGCGCTTGACGATCTCATCACTAGCAAGAATTGGTATGCCAGCTCCCTTCTCATCAATCCAGCCTCCTTCTTCGGCGGTGTTGCCGCCCTGTGGACCGAGATCAATTGTGCCATCCGCAGGGCCGCCACCCGTGACTTTACTTCCACGGCGACTGGGCTTGATATGAATGATATCATCCTCACTTTCGACGCCATAGTCTGTGGAGCCGTTACGGCTGTGTAGGTATCCATCTCTTGTCTTGGACGACCTGCGCTGGGGCGATTCAGACACTGCGTGCTCATTCCCAGACGACTCGTCCTTTCTGTCAGTCAGGGGACGTGGGGATGGTTTGGGTGAAGCTATGCGAGATGCGAACTCGTCACTGGCGAGCCAGCCGATTTCTTGGGAAGGAGTCCCAACAGCATTGCGGGATGTACCTGTAGATCACTAGTCAGCATTTGGAAAAACACATGGTCAGATAGATAGGGTAGATGTACCAATGCCGATATCTTCACTCTGGCTCACAAGCCTGTTCAACTGTTCACTTGTGAGGGCGGTCTCTGGCCTTGGGAGATGAGTAGCGCGCTCCTCGTTCGCAGCCTCCTTTGGATGCCTGGCCACCCAATTCTTCTCGAACTGGTCATGATATTCGTGAGTTCTCCCATACTGATCCTCGTTCTTGAACTCTGTCCTCGAGCTTCTCTTCCGGTGGTGGTTCCTGGCGGATCCATCATTCCAAAAGCCAATGCCTGGAGCAAACTGGGGCTGAGTTGGAGCAGGGCTTGGAGCCTGGACGTCACCAGCATGTTTGAGCAGAGGGATTTGCATGCCGATCTCGGGAATTCCATGCTCTTCATCCTCGGCAAGAATACTGGACGGGCGGCCCTCTTTCTGGACGCTGGAACTGCTTCGGTTGAAGCTCGAACGTTCACGAAGAGGGTGCTTAGCCTCGAAGGGAGCGCGACTGCCTTCTCGACTGGAGGCCTGAGAAGGACTCTCGGTGCGGTGGATGGCTGTCACTGGCTTTCCGGTAGCGGAGACTGGTTTTCCGATTCCTGCAGCAGCAGCCTGGGAAGAGTCAGTACGAGTGACAGGCTGAATCCGGGCCTTGGCGGTTGACTGGGCTAACGAAGCAGTAGGTGCGTGTATGGGCAAACCGCTGGCGTGTCGAACCTGTTCATGCTGTTGATCCGAATCTTGGCCTCCCGCTTTGCTGTCAGAGGTAGGATCACTGGACTCAGCAGGAAGCTGGTCGTAGCTAGCATACTCGCTGCCCTCTTGCCCAATGGATGGGAGCGAGACGCTTGGAGGGCGGCGGATTTCGCTACCGCTGGAATTGCTGTGGGTGTAGAATTTGCCGTTGCTCGTTCCAGCTAGATGGTCGTTCAGTGGAGAACGGCTGGAGAGTTCTCGGTCTGCAACCAGATCGAGATTTCTGCTGGCCGGGCGAGGTGGGATCTGAGGGACACCCTGGTTCTGCACAGATTTAGGCCCTGCCTGGGCACGCTGTGGACGTGGTGGGATCGTTGGAGCGGACATGATTGCTGTGTAGAGTGTGAGGAGATCAATCAGTGAAGACGATCAATTCTGTACGGCTGCTGTGTCAGTGGTGAGAAGAATAGCTTCTTTGTGCGGCGAAACAGGCCTATGGGCTTGCCTACAAGGACCAGAGGATGTCCGAGGCAGCGGTGCAAGAGGGTGCAAACGCAGAGCAGGGTTGGGAGGACCTGGAAAGCAACACGCAACGCATTGAGAGGACAACGAAGGGATTTTGAAGAAGACAAAATGGCGCAACGATAGGCTTTGAGCAGACCGATCTCCAAGTTTGCAGATAACGGGTACTAGCGGTGCAAGCTTACTTTGTTTGTATGTCTAGCGGCTACTGTGCAGAATGGATCAGCTTGTGCCGAACAGAGCAGTCTCGCCGGCGGGACAACAAGATTGGCACTGGGGAAAGAGGAAACCCAAGAAGACAAACGGAACAGAAGTATGAAGGGCAGGGGAAGGATGAAGGGGAAGAAAGCAGGAATGGGACCTGAAGTATTATTAGGAAGTGGTGGGTAAGTAGGTACCGTCTCGTCCAGTACTGTCGGTATGATGATGTAGAGGGGTAAACACCTGGGTAGGTGAACCCGATCTGAACTGCACATACCCGTTACATCATGTCTTGTGCAGCCTCTGGACAAGGACAAGAACCAGGCGACTCGCTCGATGGAGATGGCGAGATCTGTGAAGAACTGGCGGAATCATGGCAACGTTTCTTTCATACGTAAGGCAGTCTTTCTGTTGCCGTGCCATCCATCAATCATCCGGTTCTTACCCAGACTTCCAACACCACCTGCTTGGCCACTTGGGTGTAGTGTTCTACAATGCTACGGAAGGCGAAGTGGAGAAGCCTGCTGATGCGGCGGTGGATTGCAATGCCACTTGATGGCAATGCCAGACCGACGCGTGACATGCTGGCGACGGCATCATCACCGTGGTGGCGGCAATGGTAGGTGGGCAATGGAGCGTACGTAGAGTACTATGTGGACCAGCTCAGGTACAGACAGGTACTTCTCTGCACATTCGCCTAGCGAGGTACCTACGGCTACCACGCACCGTCTCTCGATCGCCCAATCACCGATGAGCCATTTTCTCGCACCTTTTTCTGTCTTCGGCTCAGCCACTGCGCTCGGCCAGATCAATCACTGGATTTGGGTCAGTTCTAGACCGAGATCAAGCATCTCTTCTCGGACAGATCTCGACAACAGCTGGGTGCTCGAGGCCATCGCGGTACTGGGCTGTTTACGATACTGTGAAGAGCAAACCTGTCTGATATCGAAGTGAATGTCGTCGTCGTTCCGGATGCCGATTGCCTGGGTAAATGCCAATGCCAATGCCAGCATGCTGATCCCAACCAGTACCTTGATGTATGCCTCAGGCACCAACAGCATTTATTATCATGTGATCAGCCGCAGCCGGCGAACCTACCTAGGTGACCTACCAAGCATGACGATATTGGATTGGTTATGGAACCGTCTTCCTGTTGCTGATGCTGGCTTCCTTGTGAAGATAGTACAGTACATCCGACGCCCTACGTTGGGCGGTGATCATGCTGACTCGACCACATGGCTGGAATGGCGAGTGGCCGTCCGGCCGTCTGGCCAGTCACAATTCCGAAACCTGCGGGAGTATCTGCAGACCTGCAGCAGCCAGTAGAAGGACGTGTATTACCCAGCCAGGTCTACGTCGGTGGACCTACAAGGTTGTGGGATTGGCCGTGTATAACGACTGGCCGCATCGCATTAGGCCTGCTCCTCGGCGACGGGTGATCAAACAGCTTGATCACGAACATGATGCATGACGATGGATGGCGCTTGAGATCGAGATTGTGTCTTACAGCCCCATCCTGGACCAGGATGTACTGGATGTACGGCATGTATATGATGTACAGTACTCCCTCAACGGCTCAGCAGCGGGAGCTGGTGCAATATCGGTCTTGGCATTTCCGTTCTGACCATGAGGTCTAGCGAGCGCTTCTATTCTCACCAACACTATGAGGAGAAAGATTTCTCGTCCTCTGTCCCCACGGATAGGATTTCTGTTCGAATGATGACCGTTCTTGGAGAGCCTGCCAATCTTCTCGATTGAGTGGATAGTTCCCTTGAGGATGGTAAAAGCGCATCTCAAGTGTTCATGCTGAATGGTGATGTACATGCTCGATATGTGGAGTCCACAGCGACTTCTTTCCCATTAAAATGTGCTGGCAAATTGTCTTTCTCTCCTTCCCTTGACGACAAACCACATGGTGTGGTTATAAGGTTGTTGATTCCATCGGCTAGGTGGAAGCACACTGCCTAGTTACCTGACCTAGGTAGGTAGGTAAGTAGGTAAAAACGTGGGTTCAGAATGACGACCTCATGGACAAGTCGAGGCCAACTGCAACCCTAACCTCTAGCTGTCCATTCACAACATGGTTGAAGGCAACTACGACTCACTCTCGCTATTCACTCCAGCATCGCTGTTACTATGGAGTCACCACAATCCGACCAACTGTCGGTGTCGAAGTTTCCAGCCATCTATCCGTTTAAACATCCACGCTCCCACCCTTGCTCCTTGCCCATGCTCTTGCAGAAACACCCTCATCATATCCATACACTGGCCCCATCACTACTTCTCCCGGTTTGGTTTCGTCTAGCTCTACAGTCATGAGAGGGTCACCTTTCCTACGGCTACCACAGGAGTTGCGAGACATGATTTACGACTTTGCTGTTGATCTCACTCCTGATACAACTATCGAGTTCCGGAAGAACGAAGACATCACCGAGAAGTGCTACGCACTGACGTGCCGCAGCCCTGCGGTAGTCACCCTGTCGCACATATACAACACCTGCCACCTGATGCGGCGAGACGCCGTGAGCTTCCGCGACCATCGTCTCTCCGGTAAATGGGAGCCTGGGGACCTAGTACAGCTGCGCGCCGACCCAGACCACCCGCTCCACCGTCGACCTGTGCTGCTGCAGAATATTCGCTTCGGCAAACGCAAGCCCGTTGCCATCAGCTCGCTGTGGAAGCTCGAGCGCCTTCCTCACGATATGAGTGAGTTCAATAATCGTGAGTTAAGGAGCGCTTTCTTCACCAAGGGTGTTTATAGGCCACGTCCGGGTAGGAGGTTCAACTTCGAGACATTGCCCGTCTCGCCACAATGGTACCACTTCTTTCCGATCATCGAGCGGGCCCGTGAGTTCTACTGGCAACTCAATTCGATAGACGAGGTAAAGACCCATCAGCGAGCACGGATGTGTAACGAAAGAGATTACGATCGGGCCAAAAACATGCCGTCCATTCTTTTTGCCGGCAAACCCGGCCNGCGCTCCACTTCAGTCCTGGACTGGAGGATCGCCAATAGTATCAAGGGTGCTCGAAAGGATGCAGCTGAAGTTTTCAGAAGAGATCTACGATGGTGGGGTCTTGGAGGCTGTCCGGGAGAACCTGAAGGTTCCAAGCATGATCACGACTATTGGAAGTACGTAGGGCCTGATCTGCCTGATTTCGAGCAGTCTGACCGATGAGAGCGTACTGCGTGTCGTCTCAGCCATGTATGCCACACAAAGTGGAATAAATGTCTGGCAAACTTGCAAAATTAACTTAGACATGTTCTTCATCTTTGCACATTGATATAGGTGCAAAAGCTGAAACAACCGGTGCTACAGCACAAAAACAGACAGTTCAAGTTGCAGTTCGACTGGAGGTGTACCGACATTATTGAAATTTCGACATTGTTCCAAGCCAAACAATTGAAATCTCCATTGGCCCTCTCACGCATCGCTTCTCTGTTTGCGCTTGCCAAAAGAAAATACTTGTGCTTGGTAGAGACGTTAGGTATCATGGATGCTTAGAGAGTCAACTACGTAGCAAACCCGGAAAGAGCAATTCTTGTAAAGCGTGTTGACGTGATCATCCTTTCACATCGCCTCCATTTTAACAGCAGCATTTGCAATCCGCTACTCTCATATGATTGTCCTTGACTTCCAGGCTTAGCCCCGTTCTGCTATGAGACTTCCAATCGTCATGTAGTGCTGCATGCCTTGGCTTTAGCAATTGTTATGTCAGACGCTCCTCAAAGTCGCTTTCAACTTGAGGTTGTCTATCACACGTGGAAGCGTCCCTAGACATCGCCAACAGGCGTGTCTCTATAGGCCAGCGAAACATCTGGCCGCATTTCAAAATAACGTGGTCCACAAGGCACGGATTGCAACTCGAGGCTGAAGATGATGGATGGAATGAAAGAGCAGAGGGTTTGTTCAGTGTCACAGGAGCAATCAGATGCAAGACTCCAGCGTGAAAGGTCCTTGAAGGCATCGATAGCACATCAGGAAATATAAACCACTTTCTCACGCACTTTCACAGATGTTCTTCTTCTCGAGCACTTCCATCCAAACCTTGTACTTGCAACACGTTGGTGATCGGCTGCAGGCTTGACAACACGATGCACGTCCTGTCGGTCACATTCGATCCTTCCAAGCCGCCGTTTCCACTGTTCAGACTGCCCAGAGCAGTACGTAAAACGATTTTCACATTGGCACTTGAAGGCCAGCCAGACGTCCTGCTCACCATTCCCTGTGCTCCAGATGGGCTGGCAGCGGCGGCTGGACAGCGCCAGTTCGACATCTACGCCTTCACGGACAACCTCAGCTTGACGTATGTGAACAACATGACCTTCCTGCACAGCAGCCAGGCGGTCTTGGAAGAAGCCCGGGCCATCCACGACGATATCTGGTCGCCGCCGTTGCGGTTCCCAGACCCTGCCCTGCCTGATCTGTTGGCGCGGATGAACAGGATTGCGACCCGTCGCATCTGGCCGTTGGCGAGTGTGGACGATTGGGCGGTTCAGACGGCCGTCGAGATCAAACTTAGCATTCGCTGTCTGCATTACCCGGGGTTGTATGTGCACCTGCACCTGCGTCGGCCCACGACGGAATATGTACATGCTGGAGGCGGAAACACATGGTTTAATATAGATCTGGTTGGCATGGTGGACGGGGTGCCAATTCAGATTGCAGACATACTCAGAGAGTGGACGAGATATTGCATATCCATAACATTCGGAGGCTATGGTCCCACCGCCTGGAAGCCAGAGCGCTGGGTTCTGGGCACGCGCGCCTTGGAAAACATGATGACCCAGATTGCAGAATGGGATCCCAAAGCCATGACATACAGACTAGTCGCCAGGCCCAATATCTCCAGGACGGATGCAGAACAACCAAACACTTCCAGAACAGTCTCTCTTCCTCTGAATTGACAGCCGTCTCAGAAGCGAAGGCGCTTCACGACTCAATATCGAACTCAAATCTTCTCTCTCGCTCGCTCTGCCCAATCGGATTGCCCTGAGCGTCATACAGTGTACGCTCGATATACCTTACTTTACCGGCGCGGTCGACGAGTATGACTGTCTGCTTTTGCGTTCCATACATCGATTGCTTCGCAGGGGTGGAGGTAGCCGCAGCTGTAGCTCCATTAGTGTCGACCGCCGCAGTCTGCGTAGCTTCTTCGCCTTTAATAGGTGGGATCAGGATGCTCTTCCTGAGCTGGAACGCGAACTCATTCCATGGCTGATCCGGTGATTTTTTCGGCAGCGTGTCAATAGATAAGACATCAAACAGAGACTCGATGAATTTCTCATGGCTGTTATTTGTTGTTGCAGACTGATGCTCGAGGATAGCCTGCTCCAGATATTTCTCTCCTTGTAGGACCTTCGGCCAGGTTCTATCGCCAAATAGAGTATTTGATAGACCTCGAGTGCTGCCTGTGGTTGCAAGAAGCTTCGTCAAACTGCTTGAGTCTGTAGTCCGATTCGACACAATACTGAGCTCGCCCAATGACTTGTCTGAATTCTCACCATCTTGGTGGCGTGTTTGCAGACGTCCAAACAATAGACTGAAGCCGCCAACGTTGTGGATCCCCATGTCTCTCATGAGCCGCTCTGCGAACTGCTCAGCGCTCTCGTGCTCGACCTGGTCCGGCGGCGTTGTGAGATAGGCGTTGACAATACCGCCCCTTGACTTGTCTCGCACAACTTCAGCGCCCTCGTCACGGTAGTTCGTCAGGATGGCAAAGCGCCCTTGTTTGGTGATACCCAGCCATGTTCCTTTCTCGCTGCGTTGCAAGTCACGGCCGCCGAGGACATGGGCATTAGGCTCATCCCACCAGTCTGCACGAGCGGTCGGTCTGTTGAAGAACTCATCTCGATTGCTTAGAACTACCAAGGGGAACTCCGGATGAGCCGTCGAAAGGAGTGCAATACACATATCTGAATGTTGGCGATGCACGCCGTAGTTCTCTGCAGGTTAGAGGATCAAAAATCTGTAGGTGAGATACCCTCAACGTTAAGTATGCGACGTCAGAGACCTCAGGAAGACCTATGGTCGTATCTGAGGGTTCAGCGGTGTGGTAGGACACAGGAATAGATAGGCAAGCAACACGATAATATGATGTGCAAGTCTTAGATAGAGTACGATTGAGGAAGCACCTGTCAGCTACGAGAGGTGTGAGAGGTAATGTCTGCAGGCGTTGCACTCCTGACCATGCTCAACCTACAGGATGACCCTAAATACAGGGTTTAGACGTCGCAAAGTTGCAACGATGTAGACAAGTTCTTGGAGTAATAGATATTTACATTGGTATTATAAGGTGAATGAGTAAGAGCTTCTGTACAAAGACACTTCATCCGTTGAACGCGGATGGCTTGGGCTGGCAACCTCGGAAGGGACATGTGCTGCCAAGCTCTCCAGCTGTCCAAGTCCATCACCGCTTGGCACGCATTGCGGGTGTTGTAGCAGATGTAACGTTTGGGGANCCCATGCCTACGTAACCAGATATCTGTCGTTCTGTTAATTTGTTATTCTATTGAGGTGGCATTGGATTGCTCACTTCAGGAGCAAGCTGAGCTGCAACCATGAAGGCAGTCGCGGCGTTTGTCGGCCTGCAATTGGCCTCCGTAGCTTTGGCAGAGAGCCGGCCTCGTGGAGTTGGACCAGAATGTATGTCTATTTGCAACAAGCAAGCATTGTGCCGTCCAGGCTCTGCAGGAGTCAAGATACTAACGTGCTGTCGTAGTTGCAAAGTTCTATAAGGATACCGAGTCGTTCTCATGCATCAACAACCCCAACATCAAGATCCCTCTTTCAAGGATAAACGACGATTACTGCGATTGTCCTGACGGCAGTGATGAGCCAGGTACATCCGCATGCTCGTACCTGTCCCCATTATCACCACACTCTCCTGGCGACTTTCCTTTGAAAGATGGTGTGAAGCCAAACTCCACTTTGGCGCTTCCTGGATTCTATTGCAAGAACAAGGGCCACATACCAGCATACATACCCTACACCGCTGTCAATGACGGTGTCTGCGACTATGATGTGTGCTGCGATGGCAGTGAGGAGTTCGAGAGCGTGGGTGGGACAAAATGCGAAGACAGATGCAAGCAGATTGGTCAAGAATGGCGGAAACACGACGAGGCTAGGCAGACAATGCTTGGCAACGCCAACAAGAAGCGTAAGGAGCTCACCAAAGAGGCCACCAGGCTGAGGAAGGAGGTCGAGGATCGTGTGCAGACTCTGAGCACGCAGATCGAGGGCAGCCAAAAACAAGTCTCCGCTCTCGAGCTTGAGTTGGCAGAGGTTGAAAGGAAAGAGAGGGGCAAGGTGGTCAAGACTGCCGGAGAGACTGGTGGCAAGCTGGGAACACTGATTGCGCATGGAAAACAACGCACTCAAGAGCTTCGTGACAGTCTGGTTCGCGTACGCAGTGAGCGAGACTCGGCCACAGCACGTCTGAAGGAGCTGGAGCAGGTGCTATCAGCCTTCAAGGAAGAATACAACCCCAACTTCAACGACGAGGGAGTCAAACGTGCTGTAAGGGCTTGGGAGGACTATGCAGCAAGAGATAAGGGGCCAGAGCCAAACCCAGCCCAAGATCGCGATCTTGACGAGATTACCAAGTCCGATGCCGAGAGTGGTCTGGACTGGGAGTCTTTCCAAGAGGAGGGCTCTGAAACCGATGTGCTGTATGAGTTCGAGAGGTACTTGCCGGAATCTCTACGTTCATTCGTGGACCAGAAGCTTCGTGACCTTCGAATCTTCCTGATTGACAATGGTGTCATAGCCGAGACGCACAGTTCATCCGAGTCAAAGGCCGTGCAAGACGCTCGTAACCGTGTGGATACGGCACGGAAGGACCTTGGAAAGTTGGAGAAGGATCTTGAAAGCCACAAGGATGACCTCAACAAGGACTTCGGCCCTGACGATATCTTTCGCGCGCTCAAGGGCGAGTGTGTCTCCACTGACGCCGGCGAGTACACTTACGAAGTCTGCTTCCTGGACAGAACAAACCAGAAGGCAAAGAAGGGCGGAGGCAACACAAACATGGGCAACTTTGTAGGGTTCGAGACTATCGAGACGGACGAGGTCGTACCTGCCAATGGCAAGGGCCTGGGCCGTGGAACACGCCTTGCCATGAAGTATGAGAACGGGCAGCATTGCTGGAATGGACCCAACCGATCCACCATGGTCATCCTTGCCTGTTCAGAGGAGCACGAGATCTGGAAGGTCATGGAGGAAGAGAAGTGTGTGTACCGCATGGAAGTCGGCACACCAGCCGTTTGCGAAAGCAAGGGCAAAGCTGCCAATGGCAATGCTCGAGATGAGCTCTGAATGTGATGATAAAGAATTCGCGGCTTTTGGCGACGTTATACAAGGTTACATATGACAATTGGTGCTCAATGCTCATAATTCAGGTCAATTTGACCGTGGTCAAAAAGTCAAGCTTCCACCTGGCTTTTAGTTCAATCAAAAGCATCCGCAGCATGTAGATGCTTTTGCAGGATGCCTTCCTGGAATCGTTGACTCAAGTACGATCACGAGTGATCACGACTTTTCGCTTTGCTTCTCAGCCTGTAACAGACAAACATAGTTAGCTTTGTTTTCAATGGATCGTCGACGGATAATTTCTTCAAAGCATCCTTAGAATGTCAAAGCTGTATCGAAGTACCAGTTGCAGAGGAACTCGAAAATCCACTTCAAATCGAAGGAACATTTGAATAGCAAGCAAAAATATATCCTCACCCGGTTGTCCACTTCACGGTTGTGTCGAGCCACCTCGTCAGCCTTCTGTGGGTCATGATCCGGCTGGTCTTGGGTGAAGAGCTTTGGCTGCGATTTGGTGCCTTTACCCGCGCCGCCACTGTCATTCGCCTCGCCTCCCGTGCTCTTGCTCTTGTCGCTGTACTTCGATGTGTCCGGTGGCGAAGGACCTGGGTGCTCCTTGTCGCGCGATGGATTGACGCCCTGTTCTTGCGGCCTCTCGCCGACTGGGTTGCCATCGCCTGAACCGTAGTCTTGGTGCGCGAAACGCACCTGGGCCGGCGCTGTGGAGGTGGCGCGGCCTAATGCGAGGGACCTGCGCATTGCAGGTGCTGCAAAGAGTGTTCTAATAGATGTCATGCTGGGCTATTAAATGTTCTGTGCTGGCAATGACGAGTAATTGTGAAAATAGAACCAGCACGACCGTAGGGCATTGGTCTATTATAGAGCGTCCTCTACATACCTACCTATTACCATATGATACGTAGACGAAAGCTCGCAATGATCGTCTGCATGACGTCGACAGTCTTGGAATGCGTACGAGGGAGTTAGGTAGATAGGTATCTATGTAAACACTCGCCTGTATCTAGACCCTACCATGAACACAGGTGCTAGAGCAAACATCTCCGGCTTATTGGTGTTGACGTTTGGAATTGCTTGTTTCGGGAGACCATTAGCCTTATCTTTCCCGTGTACGGTTCGATAACCAACAGCAAACCCAAAACGAGCCATGCAGAAGTGCGAATATGAAACATACATCCGTGCTACGGTTTCTCAGATCAACATTGTAATACCGCTGTGTCGATCAGCTCTGAAGCCTAGTAGAGCCGAGGTTGAAGTACAAGGTTAAGGTAGCGTAAGTAGCTACTCATAGCAGTATGTGAATTACACCCGTAATACCCTCAGACTCACGAGCTCACGAGTGTCAAATGAGTTTCTTGGGCAGTAACGAGCCTGTTATTATCTAAACACGAATGCAGGGTCGATAGTCGGACACAGTCTATCTTTGCAATAGACCGGCCGACAATAGATGACCCGGATCCCGACCACTCTTTGATGTGACGATGTGCAATGGTGGCATCAACGCGCACCCTTGAATGATATGCAATGAGAGAAGCGAAGATTGAAGCGGTTGCCAAGTTTCTCTTTGGTGTGAGTATATCGAAAACTGGCGGTGGGTTTCCGTGTTATGGCATTGCTGGGCAGTCCGGCAGCCTGGCAGCCTTCCACTCGTCCCGTCGATCTGATGTAAAGCTGCGCCGAATGTTGGCTGGGACGAATCTTGATCCGACGAGAGGCCATACAAACGGCGGTATTGTAAAAGTGTAGCAGATCTTGCGTCTTCACCCTTGTGATGTGAAGACTCTATCCTTATTCATCATCTACGAATCCACTCGCCAGCTTGCCAAAAATGGGGACCTCGACTCGATCAAGTGTCTCTGCATTCCTGAATGCACCGTGAGTCAACCAGGCGATCAATCCCAGATCGAAGACGAAGAGAATCCAGCTGAGCACGGTGGTCCAGCTAAATATGATGTGGACGAGAAACATGACACTGAACAGCATGGCGCTCTGCCATGCATGGAATCGGACATAGTCACTCTTCTGCTCGAAGATCAACAGCACTACGGCGCCTGCAGGCGGACACAGCAGGTACGCCAGACATGCCTCTATCTTGAGTGGGAACCCGAGCGACGTCTCGAAGATATCAACATTGTCCGCGTATGTATAGCCCCCTCTAGTTGTGCTGGTCTGGCCGGACTCGCCAGCCTCGAGGTCAGAATATTGGGAGGGCGAGGGTAGTCGCTGCGCTCGTGCTGTAGCCCAGGGATCTTCGGTGTCAGCAATAGAGGAGATATTAGGAGGTTGTCGTTGCTGCTGAGGGCGAGGTGATGCGGTTGGGGAGCGTAAAGGGGGAGATTTGGCCCGTTCGGACTCAGGATCTTCTGACTGATATGGGGCGAAGTTGAAAGCCATGGCACGCACGCAGGGTATCTTCTACCTGATACCTAGCGATTGCAGTCTCGGGTTACACTTCCTGGAGAATGTCGTAGCTGATCCTATCGAGTCGAGGGCATCACATTGCTTCGTGCCTGTCTGCGCTGTACTGTACCCCCAGATTAGCAGGCCGAGCACGGGCCACACCCTCGACGGGACTCTAGTTCGGTTGATATTGAGTCAAGAGAAGCCGTTTCGATCAATCCCAGCTTCGATTGTTGGATGGTCACGCCAGATGTAGAGTCCAGGAGATATCGCAGTGACATGCTGTGCCAGGAGCCGGCGATTAGTCAAAAGCTCCCAGTGTAGACAGTCTCTAATGCTTTCCTTACTGGGAGATACCTCACGACAGCCTAGACCTGTTCGGCTTTAAGAAGCCTGGCGCGGGGTCCTCGTCCTGTCACTATCTGGACTCCCCCACCGCAAAGGCGGAGGCAGCGAATCACGCATCTGGTCGATAAATGATGTCACGGAAATCGCATGGAAAAGCTCGGTCGAGTGCTGTCAAGCGATCACGGAATCGGCTTTGAAGGCCTCTTACCACCGTAGTGCCTGTTTGAGCAATGGTGGAGGCAGGCAAAGCTATGTGGCCCGCTTGAGATGGGCGATTGGGTATCGTAATCATCAACGTCAATCTGTGAACATATAAACCTGGGCACACCTTCTTGTGTGGTGTTTCCGTCTTTTGTTTCCCCATCAACACAATCGCAGTACTTCGATACCNCNCYCMAATTCCCAACTTCCGGACCCGAAGAGAACCTTTTGACCCTAAGAAACCCACCCGAGCCAGTACATTACCCAAAATGGTGCGCGTTCTTCTCACAGGCGGAAGCGGCTTCATTGCTGCGCATGTGCTTGACATTCTTCTCGAACGTGGCCACAGTGTGGTGACTACTGTCCGTTCCCAGGACAAGGCAAGCAAGATCAAGGCCAACCACCCAAAGTACGGCAAGGACAAGCTTGATTTTGTCATTGTTGAGGACATTGCCCAGCCCAATGCGTTCGACGAGGCCGTCAAGAGCGACCAACCTTTCGAAGCGATCATCCATACCGCCAGCCCTTTCCATTTCAAAGTCGAGGATGTACAGAAGGTATTGTGGGAGCCTCTCTCTGATTTGCTCTCTCACATGTGCTGACCGTTGAAAAGGAACTTCTTGATCCTGCCGTCATTGGTACTACTGGCATCCTGAAGTCAGCTAAGAAAAACGCACCGACTGTGAAGCATGTCGTCATCACCTCCTCTTTTGCTTCCATTGTGGATGGCAGTAAGGGAACCTGGCCTGAACACACATACACAGAGGCCGATTGGAACCCAGTCACCCAAGAGGAGGCTGTCACCTCGCCTACGACTGGATACCGTGCCTCAAAGACCTTTGCTGAAAAGGCTGCCTGGGACTTTCTCGAGAAAGAGAAGCCTGGCTTCACGTTGACCACCCTGTGTCCACCGCTCGTGTTCGGCCCAATTGTCCACAATCTCCAAGATCTTCAACACTTGAACACATCCAATGAGCGTGTCAGAGATGTCATTCAGGGCAAGTTCAAGAACGAGATTGCCCCAACTGGTACCTTTCTTTACGTCGACGTCCGCGATCTGGCCAGTGCACACGTACTCTCGATCGAGAAGTCTGAGGCCGCCAACAAGCGATTCTTCATCACTGGAGGTCACTTCAGCAACCGCGAAGTCGTCGATATCATCAGAAAGAACTTTCCAGAATACAAGGACCAACTCCCAAGCGAAGATGTCAAAGGTGGCGAATACCCTGAGGAAGGCATCTACAAAGCCAATGCCAAATTGGCAGAGAACACTTTCGGCTTTAAATGGATCCCATTAGAAAAGAGTATTGTGGATACGGCCAGCAGTCTAAAGGCTGTCGGAGCATGAGCAAGAGATTGATAGAGTGATTACTAGATTTCATGAGCTATATTTAAGAACCGTGCTATATACTTCCAAAGCTTCAGATTGTCGTTCGCCCTGTGGAGAATGTTAGCCTCATGCAATTGGCCTCGACATTCATAAACGGTAGCGTATAGTGTTTTGTGTTTTCAGACTGTTGAGCTTGAATATTTTTTGAACTTCATCGACGAGCTCAGAAGTTTCGGTTTGAAGGGTATCATCATGTACCGAGGTGTGTCGGTTGTGAGGGATGTAAAATATGCAGGAGCCGGACTTACCACACTCAGGGAAGAGACAACCGTAGATGTCGAGGACACATCCTCGCTGCCATTCAATAGTCTTTGATGGGCACAAGCGAGCGTATCAGTGTCGATGGCACGACATGAAGATGTCCAGCACCTAGGTAAAGAAAAGAAATTGGCGGCGTTTTTGATGGTCCGCGAGACAAGAGGCTTGGCAAACATTGGATGGACCCCTTGGCCATTTTTGTCAGCGGTGTGGCTGCCGAGCTGCGTTGTGGCTGCTTGTCTAGTTACGGGCGGCCCACGTATGACCTCGATACAAGCTCGAGGTGCAGGTGGCCTGAAGATCTCGTCCCTGAAAGCATCGTTACTAGAAAGCCGTATCATGCTTAACAGGTAGACTCCTTGAATTGATTCTTGCATACTCTCCATCTCGTATTACCACTCATCCATCCAAGTAGTCACAGCTCACCCATTCATCCACTCTATTCCCTTTAACCCTGCTTTCTGCAACATCCGCTCACGTTCTGTTGCTGCTACCGGCCAATAATCGGACTCAGTTACAAGGCACTTGACACTGGCTGCTGCTTTCACTGCGTCATATCTATATTGCACGCGTGCCAACCAAGAGTCCCTGCCGCTTGACCATAGACGCCGACAATAGCACGAGAACCCAAGACGAGCTGTACATAATGGGTGGAGCGCTCTCACTGTTCTCGCGGCTCCTCTGGAGCCAGAAGGAGATTCGAATCCTGATCCTGGGCCTCGACAACGCCGGCAAGACGACGCTACTCTACCGGCTGAAGATTGGGGAGGTGGTCACGACAATACCTACAATCGGCTTCAATGTCGAGTCAGTAACGTACAAGAACCTGAACTTCAACGTGTGGGATCTGGGTGGACAGACTACCATACGGCCCTACTGGCGATGCTACTATGCCAACACTGCGGCGGTCGTGTTCGTGATAGACAGCACCGACATCGACCGCTTGAGCACGGCACAGGAAGAGTTGCGCACCATGTTGGATGAGGAGGAATTGAGAGATGCTGCGCTGCTGGTCTTTGCGAACAAACAGGATCAGCCAGGAGCCAAGGGGGCTGGAGAGATAAGCGAGGCGCTGAGATTGGGAGAGCTGAAAGACCGAAATTGGAGCATCATGGCATGCAGCGCCATCGATGGAAGAGGCGTGAACGAAGGCATGGACTGGCTTGTGGTAAGTACACTGCCTTGATTCTTGCAAAACTGGGATAATACCTGACTGGCACAACAGCAAACCGTGGGCGAGTCTTCATGAGGACCCTGCGCCTCTTGTTATGATATCCAGTCTCGCCGACAAAGGCATTCACCGTACGGCGTTCAGGAGTTCTACAATGCACGAACTATCTCTGGCAGCGATGAACTTTGGCTAAAAGCTTTATGGCCGGCAAAAGGGAGTAGTGGTCCATGACAGCGTTTCAGTATGTGCCTGCTGCCACAGCCAGACTAGCATCTCAGGTCTCGTCGTGTCGCCCATACCACTGCTTGATCTGTCCTCCAGCCTGTTTGGATCTGTAAATTACTGCAGCATGAACAGCCTCCTTGCAATACTTGTTCTATCGCACAGGGAATAGGATACCTCACAATGTAAAAGCGACGTTTAGTAGCTTGGTAGGCTCGGCATACACCGGGAACATCGGTCAGGACAATTGGCTAACGAGACATTTGACTGCACATCCCTCAGGTAATAGAGTATATATTAATGTCACTTACCATATCATCTATCCACATCACTTTCACCTCTGCATCAGCACCTACTAACGGCAAGCCTCTAAGAACGACGCATTCGAGATGCCACTAATGGTCGAGAAGCCATCAAGACGCGCCACCAAGGAGTCTACCTGGGTAAGGTCATTCCAACTACTCCCGTTCAAATGACATTCTTCTGCATCTCCAATCTCGTGGCCACTGTGCGACTGACTTATAAATAGGCTATAATCGACTGCTTCAAACTCCCTGTGACCACTTTCTCCTGACCATATTCGACCTTGGGATCTACACTCGGGCTCGCTTCTCCGCGTTCTGGATGTAACAGTCTTAGGTAACATGCGCATGAAGAGTACCTCCCTCCATGCATAACCGACTGCGCTATGGTTGAGCCCGTCACACAGGCTTCATACTCTTAGCCGTCATTGATCTTGGGCGTGACCATCGGCGTGCATTTGGACTTCAACACATTCCCTGTTCCTGGCACCCCTCTCACTTCCGACTGTCGGCAACTTTCATGCTTCACTGTTGGCCCCTTCTGCTTCTCCCAATGGACAGTTGCGAGTCTACTCCTTGGTCTATGTCTTCGCACGAGCAGAACATCACAGGATATGACTGGGGTTGTGTTACTATTGTCTCTCCTAAGACACAGCACAACACCGTCCTGCACGACTCGTCTTCCTGTCATCTGCAGATCCTGCCTTGAATTGCACATGATCGCCTGCATTTGGTCTCTGCAACTTGGCTCGATAGTGGGTGCATATCCTCCGCAAGTCTAACGGCACAAACCTGGCTCTTCCGAGGTAAAACATGAAGTGTAATGGGGATTCTCATATAGGCTTCTATCTGGCTACAAAATGGCTTTACAGCCATCTCTTCCGTTTCAGTGTTTATCCATATAGGCCGCTGCTGGCCTACCAAAAACCCAACTCTCGCCCTCGAGTATGTATCGCCTTTTGATCACGTTCCTGGCTTCAATCCAGGTGGTTGTCACGGCCCCTCACTCGTTTGCGCGCCGTGGTTGGGGGAACGGAAGCGAGTCAACATCAGAGGCTCAGTATCGCTCGGCACAAGTCAAAGCTGCTTTCCAAACTGCCTGGGACGGCTACTACAAATATGCTTTCCCGAATGATGAGCTCCTACCCGAAACAAACAGTTTTAGCAATTCGAGGAATGGCTGGGGAGCGAGTGCATTTGATGCAATAGACACTGCTATCATTATGGACAAACCTGATATCGTCAACATCATCCTGGATTATATCCCTACCGTCGACTTTAGTGTCAGCAAGGACAACGAGCTTGTCAGTCTCTTTGAAACGACGATCCGTTACATCGGTGGCATGTTGGCAGCATACGATCTATTGAAGGGACCATACAGCGATCTGTCTCTAGACCATGTAAGTCGACTGACCTCATTTACTTATAAAATGTATTACAAGACAATAGTATTGATGAGACCTAGCCTGAGAATGTCGATAAGCTACTTGAACAAAGCCAAAATCTTGCAAATTACCTTAGCTATGCCTTCGATACCCCATCAGGCGTCCCATCCAACAACCTGAACTTCGGTAATCGCAGTACAGACGGGTCTTCAACGAATGGACTTGCTACCATTGGTTCGCTGGTACTGGAGTGGCAGCACCTATCTGATCTGTCCGGTAACACTACTTACGGCGAGCTAGCGCAGAAGGGCGAGAGTTATCTCTTGAACCCACAGCCAGCTTGGGCGGAACCATGGCCAGGGCTCGTTGGCACGAATATAAACATTACTTCAGGCGAGTTCGTCGACGCTACTGGAGGCTGGAATGGGGGCGACGATAGCTTTTATGAGTACCTCATCAAAGTAGGTTCGAGCCAAAACCTTCATCTCCAAATTAATCAACTAACTTGGTAATAGATGTTTGTGTACGACAGCGACAGGTACAGCAACTATCGAGATCGTTGGATTGCGGCCGCCGACAGCACAATACAGAACCTTGCCTCCCATCCATCCTCTAGACCCGATCTTACGTTTCTGGCAAACTATCAAAATCAAACCTTGATTGAAACCCAAGGCCATCTAACATGCTTCGACGGTGGAGCTTACATTCTTGCAGGTCTCGTCTTGGAGACGCAGAAGTACATAGATTTTGGACTTGATTTGGTTCACGGTTGCGAGGCAGCATACAACGAGACACTGACAGGGATTGGACCGGAGGAATGGGGATGGAACGCCACCGATGTACCCGCTGACCAGCAGGACTTCTATGATAGAGCTGGCTTCTACATCATCGATGGAAGCTATATTCTTCGCCCAGAAGTGGTCGAATCATTCTACTACGCCTATCGTGCGACAGGAGACCGCATCTACCAAGACGTATGTGCCTGGACTTTACCCTTGCTTTTAAGTAACAGCGTGACAGATTGCTAACGTCGGGACCAGTGGTCTTGGAATGCATTCCAAAGTATCGTCAATAACACCCGAGTGGGCTCTGGCTATGCTGAACTTCTCAACGTCAATGCCCCTAACGGTGGAGGCTTCACCAACTTCCAGGATTCATTTTGGTTCGCTGAGGTCTTGAAATACACGTAAGTCTGAAACCTTCCCTCTCAGTTCGTGTTATAAGCCTTCTAACGTGTGGAAGTTTCATCATCCATCAAAAGGACAGCCCAATTCAGGTGAAGGCAGATGGGGTTAATCAGTTCATATACAACACCGAGGCACATCCTTTCAAGGTCGCGGGGGCACCTCATTGATTGAATGCTATGTATCCATGGTTGAAAGTTGTCAGCAGTTTTCCTCATACGTCTTCCCTTGTAGGCTGATGTCGAAGTTATTGAAGCAGCGTAAGCCAGCGGTTACTTCATCTCTGTGTGTCTGTCTCTTGCAGCAAGTACGCAAAGTGTCCTCTGTAGCCCTCATAATTCTGCTTGAAAGCATGATCTGTGGAGCTTATACTTGCCTGACCGCAGACAGAGCTCTCCGCATCGTGTTGCTGCAGCCTATGGACCTTGGCAGCCTTCTTTCCGCCAGTGGAAAGGAACTTGCTCTTGAGAATGGTGTCGAGCCTCGTTGTATTAGCATTGAGATCCCAAGCATGCATACGAGCGACAAGCTGGGGCTGGGTCTCGGTAGGGCTGCAAGATGGTATTTTGCGCTCTGACAAAAGAACTTTCAGCTCGGCCATGGTCATGATGGCACGCGGGTTCTCGAGGCTTTCTTTCGTCACTCTCACTCTGATTGTATCACTGCCTTTGCTGGGGGTGCTTGCGATATTCTGCACACCATAGGTTAATGGCACCTTTCTCCCTGACTTCAGCTTGTTGCAGGCTCGAGTCTCATCCTCTTGGGCATGATCTGAAGCGTCTTCGCCAACCACCACCAGCTTCGCCTTCTTCCGGGCCCGGTTAGCACGAATCACTGGCACGACTGAGCCGATTTCGACATTGGCCTTTAAGCAGTTCTGGGTGTAAATTTCAAAATGGCGCTTGGTTCTGCTCCAGGTGGCTTGGGCACGGCAGTATCCGAGCCATTCATTCATCGCATTTCTAGATGACTCCAGTCGAGCCCTGGCCGCCATTTGCTGGTTGATCCTGCTCTGTTCTAGTTCCTTCATTTTGAGGTTGTGCTCGATCCTACATCTATTAGCCTCTGTCTTGCGGATTTTGCTGTCATGAGCCTTGTTCAATGCTTGTTCTTGGAGCTCATTCTGATAAGCTTCTTCGTCTAAGCGACTTTGTTTAGCTGCCGCTATACGTGCTTGCGTAGCCAGACGTCGACCTTCAGGGTCGGGATCGAGCTCAATAGGTAACAGGGCGCGGCCATTCTGAACATCCTCGAACCTCTGTTTACAAGCCTTAGCAGTATACTTGTTCCTTGAGATGCGAGTGGCAAAACCAGCGGCAACCTTCTTCCATCGTTTTGCTTCCACCGCCCGGACTTCTTCAAGCAATTGCTTGTCAACAGCCTGGTAGACCTCGTCCAAGGCCTCATCTTCCCCTTGGTGCCAGTCGCTCATCTCATCATCAAGATGGTCGTCCTCCTTCTTTCGAATCCGACCAAGAATTCGTACATGACGAGTTTCCACAGTGCCGGGCTTAAGAGTAGCGAGCTTCTCTTCAGATAGTTGCTTCGCTATCTGTATCGCCGAAGCTCCATCTTTCTTGAGCTGATAAATTCGAGAATCAGTCTGAGAAAGGCCCAGGGCGTGTTGCGCCAAAACAGTATCATTATCCAACGTTATAGGCTCGGCTTGAGGCAGCGCCGACTCTCTGTTCAAGTTCTGTTGGGTCTATTAGTTGATTGTCTCTCGCCTTGCAGGGTCGGCTAGTTACACTTGGGGTATGAAGTGAAACGCTAGATCGAGGACTTTCACGAGAGTGCTGGATAGTCTCGGACTTGTCCCTTGTGTCACTTCGAAGCTCTTGATCACGGTCTTTATATTGTCAGTATCCGTATTCTCTGCGCGGAAGACAATTGCAACCCTACCACTAGGAGGAAGTGCTTGCGTGGCTGCGAAATCTAGGCACAGCGTGAAAGGCATTCTGGAGATGGTCAAATTAGCTATGTGGTAATTCGATCAGAGAAACATGAGCTTCCACTCAAGATTTGATGATGGAATTGTACTATTCAGGACTGAGTACTGAACAGTGATCGATTTCTGATCAGTGATTAGAAGAACTACATATCAAGAAGAAGGAAGAGGGCCATGTGGAAAGGCTCGTCTGGTAAAATTCGACCATGCAACTTGACTCCTTTCAGTTCTCTCCATGAACCAACATGTGCATCATACTACTTCACATGCTGAACCCAGTACCATAGCCAACGATCAGACAAGTACTGTAAGGGACGGCGGTGAACCATCTTTACATGATCGCTATAGTGGCATGGTCCAAATCAATGTGCAATCGATATTCCCAGCCTGGACCAATGCAAATGTGCTTGAAAGGGGTTGGCATTCGCTAGGTACCTAATGATGTCTGAGGCGATGACGGGTCGGGTGTTGTGAAAACCAGTTGCAGCGTGTTGGAGGAGTCGGGATGTTCCGCCAATAGGTAAAGCCAGTGTGCCCCCACCAGCCAGCCATGTGTGGCGTGGCAAGCTTCTGCTCCACGATTAAGGTTACCCAGTCCACAGGAGCTCACGACTATCCATCCATGTCGATCCCCGAACTCTGACGTAGTTGCCACACCCCTCGAAAGTGTGTGACATGGCGATGGTCAAACATGTGCATGGTAGGGGGAAAGTTGCGCCCGCCGGTAGGTCTACGTAATTTCCCATGCCGACGCGCATTTGATTCTGCTTCTTGTGCTTCTTTCCCTTCAGTCTTCAGCAGCGGCATACCCTGCAGTCCATAGTCTCGTGTCTCCACCGTCTGTCTCAACCATGTCGAGCTACTTCACTTTACCGTCCTTTGCGCGAGCTAGGAAGAACAAAGAAGACTTGGAGAAAACGAATCCGCAACAGCCGATCCTTAGGGATGAAGATGAAAAATACCTCGAACGCATTACTTCAGGTGACCAAGATAGACCCACTGGGTCCGTTCCAGATGTCGGAACCGACCGAATCTCCGACGAAGGCAAGGTAATTACATCGCCGGTAGGTGATGACAACAAAGCAGATGTTCCAGAAGACCAAACCATAGTGCCTGAAACACAACCGAAGGAACCTGTGCAAGGCCAGAAAAGCGCTTCCGCACCAAAGCGCAAATCATTCGACCTACCCAGCCAAGAGGAGGCAGAGGCGGCCACCAAAGGGTTCCCTCGCGACGATATTCAGGATCCGCCACAGAATGTAGAAAAGGAAGGCACTAGCACGAAAACATGGAAATCTTACCTACCCACCGTTGGAGGTCGTGCTGAGAGCGACAACAACGCAACAAAAGATACTCGGACCTGGACCGAATATGCGTCAAGCTATGTACCTTCCAAAGCCTCTCTTCCAGCAATGCCCTCCATGCCATTCATGCCATCCTTCAGCTGGAACAAGGACAAGGATTCGCAGCCTTCCCCCGTGTATAACGAGGACGGCACTATTGATGAAGCTGCAACAAAAGAGAAGCAGCGGCAAGAGGTCTCAGTCCTCCTTGACAACCTGAATGCCTCACAGATCAACGATCGGGTCTTTTCCATGTCCGGGCCGATGCAAAATTACTATCAAAGGTTCACACAGTGCTTAAAAGACACCATCGATGGTGCTCCAACGGCATACGAAGACATGGACAAGCTGATGAAAGAAGCGGGACCGCAGTTGCAGAAGCAATTCGAAAGTATGCCTCCATTCGTCCAGACGCTTGTGAAATCGCTTCCAGCCAAATTGACGACGACGCTTGGGCCCGAATTGATGGCTGCAGCGAGTGAGAAACCTGGGGCGGATGCTAAAGTAAGACTGGCTCAGGCAAGCCAAGCAGGTGCCAGTGCCCCAGCAGTGGAGGCGGTGGCAGGTGGTGTCGATGGCTCTGGGAAAAAGCAAAAACGGAAAACGCCGGCCATGAAGAAGTTCATTGGCGAAAAGGGAGCTGTCACAAGCGCTTTAAGCAACATCGTCAACTTCATCAAGCTCAGGTTCCCATTTCTAGCAAGCGCAACGAATGTTCTCATGAGCCTTGCCGTGTTCAGTATTACTCCCTTTGAAAATCTCGTTGACTACTGCTAACTCAGGTTTAGTTCTTATGCTGGTGTTCTGGTACTGCCACAAGCGTGGACGAGAAGTGCGCATTGCCAGAGAAGCTGATGCTCAGAAGACTGCTGATGCCGCGGAGAATGGAAGTGGCACGACAACACCTGAGGCATATGATGAGACCGATTCAGAGCCAGATCTTGAGAAAGACGGTTATACGGCTGACGTTCAGCCAGCTTCTCGCAGCTCGGCAGATGCTAAACAAGACCTCGTCAACAAGCCCGAGGCAAACGCCGTTCCGCTGCCAGCAGATGCGTCTGAAAATGAGACTTGACGGCGGCGCATTTGCGAAGGCTCCCGTGGGAAGATCATGGATGTGGCCAGACGAGGGCAATTTCTACTATGTGTTTTCTAGGATACCCGTTGCTTGAGTGTTTGATAATATACGATAACAAGTTGTGTGGCATGATCTACGGGCACAGTTCTAGCTAGACCTTGTGCCATAATGAGTATGTCGGGAGTGAGCCATGCAAGGCCATGGTAGGTAAGGTAACGCTGCACACTGAGTAGTATTAATTCTGCGGTCTCCACCACCCACATGTATACACAGGAAGGCTTAATTGGATGCGCGGAGGCTCCCCCACAGTTCGGGTCAGACCGTGGCACAGGGGCCAGGACCAAGGCCCGCGCCGTGCGTACACTGCATATCAGCCAGGTGAAACTTTGGCAAGCTGCACTTGCAACTGATGCTGACCGCGACCTGCCTTTGCAACAAATCACTCTTGATCCAAGGTCTGCTTCGAAACCACCAGGCTCCCGTCAGAATATCTGGTAATAAAAATATCGTCGAGGTCTCTAGGAATCCACTCATCATCATCTATGGGCTACACACCTGTCAATACGTTCACCACGATCGCACCCAGCGCAAACGGCACTGCATCTGCCCTTCTGCCTGGAATTGCACCTGGCCTGAACAGAGCCGATTCTTCTTTTGCCGCATTGGTCTGGCTACTTGCAGGGAGCCCACCTTGATTGGGGTGGGCGAAAAGAAGTAGTGTAGTGGTCGTCGGAATCGCCGTCGCCGTCTTTGTGTCGCGAGCCCTGCGCAATTCAACGCACCTCGAATGAAAAATTCCGTATTCCCAGAGCGACCTAGAAAAAGGTTATAGATTGTACAGCCCGCCACCGAAGCATTTACGAATCAACTAGTAGGGTCAAATCCGGACAACACTTCTTCGTCACCAGTATGCCCGCAATGGACATTGACGGAGGTGATCTCACGGCCCAGCGCTCTCCGCCTATCCGAATCTCGAGATCTCCTGTACGTCAGAAGGATGACGGCCCTGTAGAAGCTCTCGGAGACCAGCATCGAATCAGGCTTGATCATGAAGCAATCAGAGAAAAGGCGAAGAAGCGCAGAAAGAATAAGAAGAAGGGAATGCCGCAGCCAGCTCCTGCAGTCAACGTGGTCAAGGGATTCTACACTTCCATGAATTCTGGTGGAGAAGAGTCAGATGCTTCTGGACTGGGGACTCCTCTCATGGGTGCAAGTGCGCGTAATTGTCACACATCTGCGAGTGCCACCGGAAGCCCATTCATGCGACCGGCAACCCCAAGTGGCGGCATCGGATTGCTGAAGCAGCGCCTCGACGCTCTTTCGCTCGACACCGAAGAGCCGCGCTCAGATCTCTCTCGGATCGCCTCAAATGTGTCCATGGCCGAAAGCAGTGTCGGTGGCTCTTCACGCGCTAGTGACGGTGGTAGAACCGAGATGGACGCCTATGAAGTCCCACTTGAGCATGACTTCATCAGCCAGATGCCAATGGCGAAGATATCGCTCGCTCTTCCCTGTTTGCGTCACAAGCTGTCGAGGGTGGCCTCCGTCATGATATCCATCGCAAAATGCAAGCAGACGACTTCACACCTTTGCGGTGTCTTGGGAAGGGTGCTTTCGGTACAGTCCACCTTGTGAAGCAGCATGCGACTGGTCGCTTGTATGCGCAGAAACAGTTTCGAAAAGCCAGCTTGACTATACACAAGCGTCTGGTTGAACAGACACGTACGGAGCGCAACATCCTAGAGTCTGTGAATCGCCATCCATTTGTCGTGAAACTCTTCTATGCCTTTCAAGATCATGAGAAGCTCTATCTTATTCTTGAGTATGCTCAAGGCGGAGAATTGTTCACGCATCTTGCGATGGAAAGGATGTTCAGCGAAGAGGTCGCTGCCTTCTACATGGCCGAAATTGTGTTGGCTCTTGAACATCTCCACACCAACATCCGAGTCATCTATCGCGACCTGAAACCCGAAAATTGCCTGCTGGATGGCGAGGGTCATTTGCTTCTGACAGACTTCGGCCTTTCTAAAGTAGCCTTGGAAGAGGCAGATGGTACGTCGTCGCGGACCAATTCTGTACTTGGCACGATTGAGTACATGGCTCCCGAGGTCATTGAAGGCAAGCCTTACGACTTTGTCGTTGACTGGTGGAGTCTCGGCGCTATTGGCTTCGACCTCTTGACTGGCTCACCACCCTTCGGTGGCAACAATCACGCCAAGATCCAGCAAAACATTCTGAAACAGAAGCTGCAGCTGCCTTACTTCCTCGGACCGGATGCCAAAGATCTGCTTACCAGGCTGCTACGTAAGGAGCCGCACAAGCGCCTTGGATACAACCAGCAGAAAGACTTGAAGTCTATCAAGGCACACAGATTCTTCAGGAAGATCGATTGGAAAAAGCTCGAACGGCGTGAGTTGGAGCCACCAATCACCCCTGTCATCACCGACCCGGAGCTGGCCGAGAACTTCTCGAGCAGCTTCACAGAGCTACCCTTGAGCCCGGTCATCACGAAGAGTGCTGGCAAGTCCTTCGATCACCATAAGGAGGACGACATTAAGAGGTCTGAGAGCGATCCTTTCGGTGGGTTTAGTTTCGTGGCTAGCAAAAGCTTGTTGGAGGTGGAGGATTTTATGCTTGAGGTTTAGCGAGCAATTCTTTCTTTCGGTTCAGTTTCGATATTGAATCGCGGCTCTCTAATAAATCGGTCCTTGGAAGATAATAAAAGTATACAACGCTGTTGGTAAATGATAATATCCTCAAGCGCCTGTGCAAATCATGAAGCTCTCTGTAGGCTATGACAAGATCTCGATTTGAAAAGAGGTAGTAGTTAGGGGGTGATGTGGCGATCCAAAGCAAAGTCCCTGAGAGATGATTGGACGCGCAGGTAGACCTTCCGCCTGCCACATGACGGCCGTATGGAGGGCCGTTAGCACCAAGCGCGACCAGTCCGGCCCTTCCCATACATGATGTGCCTTTTGTAGATGATCCAGTTTGAAATTCTGGCAATGGCATTACTGCGTGTGAGAGACAAAATACGAAGAAGTGGAGGCGTGGGTGTGGCATCTTATTTAGAGCACGTCATGGTGGTTTGATGCGTTGCTGGGAGGGCAACTACTATACTGTACATCACTAATCGTTGGGTCTATTTACCCCCATATGAGAAGACATTGAAAGAAAGCAATTGAAGGAGACTTTTATTCTGGTATTGAGGTTGGCAAACACACAATTGCCCAAGCTTTTAGTCATTTGACGCTGAAGTCAATCCTTCATGACGACAGTGTTGTTTTCCTACAACACAAGGAAAGCGGCAAAAGCACCGACAGCCATACCGGCCATGCTCTTTCCACCGAGCTGAACACCGCCACCGGTGAAGTGAGGAATAGGCGCGCTAGGAGTGCCTGAGGGACCGAAGGAGCCGGTTGGAGAGCCACCGGTGGCAGCGGCGGTGCCGAAGGTGGTTGGCAGGTAGCTTGATGGAGCTGGACGGCCAGATGGGACGGAGTAGCCGCCGGATGGGGCAGACCAACCAGTTGGAGCTGGCATGCCAGATGGGACGACCGCGGTAGTACCGTTAGAGCCTGCTGGGCCAGCTGGAGTAACAGATGGGGCTCCGAGGCCAGTGACGGTGTATGTGCTGCCAGACTCGGTGATGGTGTTGGTGACGAAGCTGACCTGGGGAACGGTGATGGTGGTAGCGATGTTGGTCGTGGTGCTGGAGTTCGCGATGGTGAAGCCCTGGGACACGCCAGTGGAGTAGGTCGCTGGCACAGTCAAGCTGGAGGAGAAAGTGATGACAGTGCTTGGAACGGTGGCAGGGGAAGTAGGGACTGGGGAGCTCACACCGAGGGTGCCAGGGGCGGAAACTGCAGGGGAAGAGCCAGCGGGGGACGAACCAGCAGGGGATGAACCTGCGTTGGATGGAGCGGACTGGCTAGCAGAGCTGGGGCCAGCAACAATACTGACGCTAGATGGGGATCCAGCCGGAGCCGAACCTGCTGGAGCGCTGCCGGTGACAGAAGCCTGTGCAGGAGAGCTGGGGCCGACAGAGACACCGACAGACATGGAGAGAAGGGGAACAGAGCTCACACCAGTGGTGGCAGCGACGCTGGACATGTTGGCNGGGGACGACGGTCATGACACCAGCGCTGGTGCTAGGGGTGGCAGTTGGAGCGTAAGAGGAAGCGCCTGGGACGACGGTCGATGGGCAGGCAGTGACGATGGCTGGGTTACCGGGAATGTGAGCGGCACAGATTCCAATCAGGTAAGAGGCGGCAGCGGCAGTCTCCTCGTCAGAGCTGGACCAGGCGCTGATACAGGCCATGACGTGGTTGATCAAGCTCTCGTTCTTGCAGTAGCAGTCAGTGTCGGTGTTGTCCTTGCAGGTAGACTCCCACAACCAGGTGTTCAGGCACTTAGGCAGGACTTCTGGGGTGTCTGGCTGCGAGGTACCTGGGACCGATGGGGTAGTGGTTGGGTATGGTGGCAGCGAGGAAGCTGGAAGACTGCCCTTGGAAACTACTGGGGCAGTGCCAACGAGGCCAGTGGAGTAGAGAGCAGATGAAGCTCCGGTAGGGTAAAGCGTAGGGAAGCCACTGCTGAGGCCAGTTGCTGAAGAAGCAGGGGCGGAGGCCGGGGTAGAACCATTGCCAGGGACAACAGATGACGATGCGTTGTCCTCAGGGCAGTAAGTGGTGTAAACTTCCTTTGTCTCGGTGATGGTAACGTCTTGGTCGACAGACTTGCTGGTGGTTACGTGGGTCGAGTAGAAGGTCGAAGTCGTCCAGACCTTGGAGGAGATAGCCGTGCCAGTGGATGCGGCCGCTGATGGAGTGGATGAGACACCGCCGGTGTAGAACGATGGCCAGCTGCTGCTGCCAAGGGATGCAGTTGAAGAGGCAGCGACGGAAGAGGCTGGAGTAGAGGCAGTGCCAGAGGCAACGGATGATGATGCGTTGTCCTCGGGGCAGTAGGTGGTGTAGACCTCCTTGGTTTCAGTAACGGTAACGTCTTGATCAGCTGACTTGCTGACGGTTACATGGGTCGAGTAGGAGGTAGCGGTCGTCCAGATCTTTGAGACCGCCGATGTCTCAATCGACATGGCGAGGCTGGTGGATGAAGGGTCGGATGGAGAGGTGCTAGTCTGGCCAGAGCCGCAGTCAAAGCCAACGGAGTGGACATTGATGCTGTTGTTGCCCTGGCTGGACTGGCTACCGTGTGGCTTGAAAGTGACAGAGCTTGCACCACCGCACTGCTCGTTCTGGAGAATGCTTCCGGTGGTGGAGCATGAGTGGGTAGTCTTGCAGGTCGAGCCGTCTGGCATTCCGAAGACGAGATCGATGTCGATGTCGACATCAACCGAAACAAAAAGCTTATCGATCGAAATGGTTGCACCAGCGTCACAGCTGATGGATGGTCCCAGGTTGAGGTCAGCAGAGATGACCTTGTCCTGGAAGGACCGCTTCGAGACAACATCGCGCTTTCCAGCAGCCTTGCCGCAAGTCCAGCCGTTGAAGTTGTTGTCGCCGTATTTGTTGAAATCGCCATCGTTCAGGCCGCTCCAGTCATAGCCTCCTTGCTGTGCTGGGGAACATTGGTTGTTGGTGTTGGAAGGGCAGGAGAAAACGCCTGCGCCGACTTGCCAACCGGTGGCAGCCGCTTGCTGGGCTACCAAGCCAGCTACAACGATAGCTGACGAGGTGAAATGCATACTGAAATTAGTCTAAACTGTACAATAAGGAATGAAGTACGAGATGGCAATGAAACTGTAAGTAGTGGTATGAAGTAGTTGGAAAAAGCTACAGCAACAGAGAAATGAGTGACTCTGCTACCTGAAGACGGAATGAAGGACTGCAAATGAAAGAGAAAAGATGAGAAGATGGAGAGGATGGAGAGCAGAGGAATGTCAGAAGGAGAGCAACATTTGTATATGTATGTGAAGATGTTGGATACAGTACCATAGTAAAGGAGTCCTTCTCCTATTGCCATCTGCGTCTCGGCAAAGACAGCAGCAGCAAGAGCAGCAATAACGTGTGCACAGGTCAGCGAACGGTGCATTTCCATTACCCAAGTAGGAGAAGCATTGGGATGGAAGCGTTCGTCTCCCTCGCCCATGGCTCAAAGGGTGAGGGACGTTGGAAGACGTGTACCCAGTGCGGTCAGTAGGCCAGGAGTGTCGAGTGGAGGGTCCAACTAGAGATGAGGTTTGACCCCGATCAACAGCGCTAGCACTACGCGCGGCACAGCCCGGCCTGCGCGAGCTGCCTGCGCGCTGCTCGACCTCTGGTCGTCGCTCATCCCAATTAGTATCTGGCCATTCACCATCCTCTGTCTCTTCACACGGCCCCTGATCCCGCTCCACAATGCTGCTCTCCTGCTTTCGAAGGTCAATGCGAGTTGGTTAGTCGATACTGACTCTCCCGAGGCAAGGGAAGACGTAGGCTTCGCTCTTTGGCCAAGGTGTTTGAGATCCTGATAGACCACAAGGCAGGCCTCGTTGGTTCTAATACCTGTAGTGATTGGCGTCTGCTACTGGACAGAATGATTTGAGCACTCAATCAGAAGCCAGTGCGATTTTATCATCGAATGGGAGTGAAGAGTCGCTGTCGTCGTAACCGTTTTGCGGCCTTTGCTCCAACGGGAGGTCGAGAGCCTTCAAGCGGCTGCACGTGCGCTCGAAATGAGGACTCTCACTGCTCAGCGGTTCTAAAGAATATGGGTCTGCGCTGGTCGTCTGAGACAGACATTATTCCGGGTTCAGTGGAGTATCACATTGCATAAAAATCCGCTCAATCCTACTTTCAATCCATTTCAGTGGATAAAGCACAGATTCAGTGGCTGTGCATCCCCCTATTGTTCAATCCCAGTCTAACTCCAGGATGTTGGGGAGAGCAAGACCGCTATGAAGAAGGTCAATCGTGTTCCCCATCGAGGTGTATACAAAGACTCAAGCCTGCAGCCAAGGACATTCTATCCGACGGCTGTCGATCTGAATCCGTGGCGCTGCCAAGAAAGCTGTACGGTACAGTATTGCCATCATGCACGAGCCTGCTGCGTGCAGTATTACCATAGCTATCTATTGTAGGTACTGTACCAATCTATAATTGAGCACGATCGAGTCTATCGAGTGCCTCATCCAGTTTAAACCCGACCAATCCGGTCGCCAGCAACGCTTTTCCATTTCACTATCCGTCGTTCTCCATTCTGAGCAGACTGCCAATCGACTGCAGAAGTCTGAGTAGCTTACGACAAGCACATGGTGGGCTGTAAGTCGGTGTGAAGTGCTCTCCAAAACAGCCGATCGCCTCCGTCGTTCGGTCGTCCATACGCGTCATGAGCAGCGGAGATCCCTTGGCAATTCCAAGGCTTTACTGGCCTCGTTCCTGCGTCTGTCGATACCGTTTCATAGCTTCTTGCCTCATGATCTTGCGAGGGGGTCGTCGGCCCGTGAATAGTTCGTATTCGGCAAATGTTTGTTCCATCAGCATGTCAAAGCCGTCCAGCAGTATGTAACTGCTATCTGCCATGGCTCTCAGCTGGTGCAGTACGTGTGATCCCATCGGTTGATATGCTAGGTCAACCACTACACCGCCGCTTGGGTTGGTCAACCACCCTTGCGGAATGGTGAAGCCAGATGCCATGGAAGAGTCAGAGGCCTGCTCAGAGACAGCAACTACTACCATCGTAGGCAAACGGAAACCCATCGGCCAGCTGTCTTGGAAGCTGTCGATGGTATGCACTCTGGCGTTGCGGACATTGAACTTGGATATGGCACCCGCTCCAAGCAAATTGTTGTAATGCTGAACCAGATCATCAGCTTTGGTCACTGTACGACTACAGACGAAGATGTTCTCCACACCCAGAGACAGCATGGCGTACACGGCAGCGCGAGCCATGCATCCTGCACCACACACTAGCCCTGTCGTGTCCAGTCGTACACTATTGGCAGGAGACAACCCTCTACGAATGCAGGCCCGGATGCCTATCCAATCGGTATTATCGCCGTACAACGCCTTAATTGGACCGCGGATGTTGCGTTGCAGCAGGATACCCAGGTCATCCGGAAGATCTCCATTAGCAGCCATCTCTCGCAATGGAAGTATGGCGTTGACAGCCCCTATTGCAGAAGCATGAGCGCTGAGGCTGTCAAGCCGCTGCACGACTTCTTGCTTGAACGGCTGTGCGATCGCAGCACCACCGAAAGTAGGCACGGTTGCAATCCGCATGAGGTCATCCAACGATGCAGAGGAAAAGGTGTCGTAGTTGTGAGGGATTCCACACATCCGATAGGCAGCGTTGTGCATCGCTGGCGACAGAGAGTAGTCGGTATTGCCGCCGTAAACTAGAAAACGGACAGGCTCCTGTACGAAGCAAGCATACAAGGCCCGGGTCAAAACCGTGGAAGTGAGCATCGTCTTTCCACTCAGTGCCTGTGCCAACATCTCTCCAACACCTGGAGGCTGCACCCCATTCAGGACCGTGTTGTAGACCCACGAAGCCCTACCGCGTTCTCCACTGCACGTGATGGACAGTTTCATGCCGTTCGACAGCGGCTCCAGAGCCTGGCGTAGTGCTTGAGCGGCGAAGTTGTCCTCTTGGGACTGTGCCGGCATCCTCAACTTCAGCACGCTACATCGAAGAGCCTTTGCGCGTTCCAACGTTGTTTGCCATCGAGGGTCCGACCAGCCATTTACTGGGCGTTCCTCGAGGACCAGCCGGCCGATGAACTTGACATGGCATTTTCTCGGAGTTAAATATCTCAGCCGTGAATCAGGTAGATGTAAGTTGAGAGTAAGGTATTCAGGGGCAAGTCTTAGGCATAGCTCTGGCAGTATATCATGTGTACCTTTGATATTGGAGCATCTGAGCGCGTCAAACTCGGCCGTCAGCGTTACTGGGAGCACAGTCGATTTGCGCAAGATGGCAAACGCCTTGGCGATTGGGTCATCTTCAGTGGCGTACTGTACCGCCATCTTGGAGTCATCGACGACAAGTTCAAGGGTATCTGCTCCCACTTGGACGTCCTCAAGATCATGTGAGCCAGACAAAACGTCTTGGGTTGAGATTCGTGTTGAGAAGGTATAGACTCGAGATTCGATCGGAATTGCAGACAACGGGTAAGTTGACTGATGTGCTGGTGCACGGTGATGGTCACCTATGACATTCCTCAGCATCTTCAAAAAGTCTCGCTCGACATGCTTAAGAGTCAAAACCCTTGACACGCTCGAATGGCTTGAGATTTGACCTTGGGGCAACAGTTCGAAGGGTCCATCTGGGCCCGAAGACCGTTGGGTCAGGTTGAAAAAGTCAAAGTTGGTGCATTGATGCAACAAGGGCTGGCTGGCCCGCGAAAGCTGCTTGATGCGGTCGGCAGGCCATTGCCTGAGATGTTGTTGGATACCGGCAAAGTCTCTGCGGATGTGGATGATGGGGTGGTTCTGGGAATAAGCACGAAGTATTTCAGCGCCTTGACCTTCTATGTCCGTGAAGTTGCAGACGATGACCTTCCCGTAGGCATTAGTCGAGAGGACATGGTCCAGCAGGTAAGCATGCCTGGCCTGGTACGCCTCGGCGCCGTGGAGTTTGCGAAAAGTCGTCTGAGAGGCACCAGTAGCCTGCTGGAAGGCGAAATCGAACTCAATGATACGCCTACGGTAGGCGCCGGCAGCGATCACGGCGAGAGAGCTTTTGCCGACACCACGGATGCCGATGAGGACTATGCTGGCGTCGGTCTCAAAAGAACCGATCTGTTCGGGAGGATCAAGATCACCCGTTCGGAAGTCATGAGGGGCATTCTTAGGGGCATCTAGAAAGGGTGGTTAGCAAAAAAGCAAGACTTAGTTAGAAATCCAACAGGCTAACGAGGACTTACTGGTGGCGTCAGTCCTGACGACCAGCTGCTCTTTCTCGTAGATGGGCTGGTCCTGACTATAGAGCAAAGACCAGGCTGGTGTTGTGAAGTCTATGTCGTTGGCTTGCATCTGCGCGAACGAGCGTTTCGCGCCTGCGTGGATTGTGGCCATAACACATAGCAACAATACATGCCTTCAAGTTCCTGAGCAGTTGCCAGTGCCTACTGGACGACAGAGTAAGCTGGACATCCCAGAACGGGAGCGTTGCAGTGGTTGAACGGGGAGATGACTGAGGAGGACATTGCCGGGTGAGCGTTCACCCGCCGGGTAAAGCATCACCCAACATTTTGTGATCCCGTCTGGCCGTAATGTCAGATTGATACACCCTTGCAACGGTTTGAGACGGCGTAAACTGGCCCAATGCGATGACTGAGCATGCCTGTCAGGCGGCTTCTGATCCACCCGTCAGCTAACAATGAGGACCGGCATGGCAATGCCTGCTAATTAAGCGAAGAACAGCAGTGACGGACATGAGGTCGGATTGTGGGCCCGTGCGCAGCGATCCAATCCCAGCTTTGTAAGGCACTCGTTCGACCCAGCAAGGATTGACCATAACCGCATCAACGTTAAAGAAGGTGTCCGGCTGTTCACTCATCAGGTCGGAAGTTCTTCCATGTAACCCTTCTGTAAATATGCGGCCGAACTATGACCGGTGGACCTCAGGAGGGCGAAACAGGATCAGCCCGCAGCGCGTCCAAGCGAGGGCTGGACGCTCGTGAGCCCGAGAATCAGAACCAGAACCAGAACCAAGGCCAGCGCCCAATAAAGCGCTCGAGAGTCACTCGCGCCTGCGACCAGTGCAGGGCGACGCGCGAGAGATGCGATGGCTCCAAACCCACCTGCGGCACATGTGTCGCGCAGAACCGAGAGTGCTTCTGGGAGGAGAAGCCTAAGCGACGCGGCATCACCCCCAACTACATCAGGACCTTGGAGCTCACGCTCGCCTGGATTTTCGACAACTTCGGCGAGTGCGAATACCTGCTGTCAAACAACCTGCCGGTATCAGCAAGCTCGTGCTTCCGCCTCATCAGTGCAGGCGAGGCCGGCCCCACCGAGTCTCTGCACCAGAAGTGGCGAAATGGAGTCGTTTCCAGACAGATCGAGCAGCTCCTGTCTGGTGCGCAGATCGAACCTGGAGTGGCTGAGAAGCCAGTGAGGCGACATGACCGGCAGCAGGGAGATGTCGACGATTCACCGGCAAACTCGAGCGAGCAGGCTCTACAAGCACCATCTCGCCTTGGCCGAAACGATACAGATTCACTACATGAATCATCTACAGAGCCACAAACGCTCAGCCTGCCTGAAGACACATGGACGCTGCTCGAGTACTATTTTGCGTTCACTCACGCGTGGCTTCCGTTTGTGAGCAAACAAGACATTCTAAAGCTCGTATACTCATTTCCACCAGACGGCATATCTCTGAACGACGAAGTGTCTCCCGATCATGCTCGACTGTGGGCCATACTGGCAGTCGCCGACACGCAGATGCAGCAGCAGGGGAGCGAAAGGTCCGAGACAGGGATCCTCGAAACGGCAAAGCGGTTGATACCAACAGCAGCTTCGTGTCTGAAGACCGAGCACTTCGACAGCTTTCTGCTGTTCGCAGTCATAGAGCTCACCAAGGGCAGCTTCCTGGGGGCGTGGGTGTTCCTCGGGTCAGCGTTCAGACTGCTTTCCATCCCCAGCCTTGCCAGCTCTCCTCTGGTCGTGGCACAGATGCGACGCAGCCGGTCAGCGGCGTATGTTCTGGAGACAGCGCTAGCGATTCGGCTACACACAGTCCCACAGAATGTGTTCGACCAGGAGAACCCAACGAATCTCGTAAGCGAGGACGGTGATGAAGAATGGGGACCGTGGAGGGATCCCTTACAGCAATCGGCGCTGGGGCTGTCCAAGAGCCCATCGAGGTCGTTCAGCACGTTCAACCGTCTGATCCGGCTAGCGTTGCAGGGACAGAACCCAAGGGAGGTGGAAGACATGGGAGCAAGCGCGCGTCTCTGCGAGATAGTGTGCACGCTGATCGGCAACCCAACGAAGCAGGTTGACCGCCAGCAGCCGTCGTCGATCGTGATTGGGTCCAGGCAGAACCCCACCTTCGGGGCCCAGCTTGGGGCAGGCTCGGAGAAGCAGCAAGCAGACCTATTCACGACGTCGCAAGGGGCATCGGCGATCAACAAATCGCCGCTCGACCCAGCTTCAATGTCGCACGCCTTTGTCAATGACATCAACACCCACCACGCAGGTGTGGTGGTGAATGGCGACGGCCACGGCCACGATGTGGTGCCGGATTTCCGAACCCGCCCGCCGTCGTTGTCGCTACCGTCGAGACCACCGACCCAGAACGTGATCGGCGGCCAGCCAGAGGGAGATGCGACCAAGGACCTGTTCGACGAGCTGGCGTCTATGGAGGAGGCAGAGCAAGGTAGCGCAGATCAATTCATGAACAACCTTGGCTTTGGCCCAGAGCTGGAACTGTCGAGGTTCTTCGGCTCTGACAACCAACAACAACCTGCCGATCCATTCCTCGCGCAGATGCAAGGGTCCCTGATGGATTCAGATCCAGTCAATCGTAATAGATTCAGGGTGGAGAGATGATGTAGACCTAGCATTTAGAGTACGATTCAACGAAGACCAATTTACTTGTTTTGAACTCTTTTTTTATCAAAAGAAGGAAGTGAGATGCACATATTGTAGTTTTCAATGATTTGGATTGAGTTCCCAAAGCCTTTAAGAGGCCGAACTGGGAGAGATGTATGATGTGAGAGGATGCAGTCATTAATCTGTCTCAAGTAAAACAACTATCAAACGCCTGTGTGAGGATGTTGCAGAATGCCGCTCATGTCCCATGTTAAGAGATCGCTTCGCTCAAAGTACAATCAGACAAAGAAGAGGGAGTGAAAAAACACNAAAAAAAGACCTCGCATAGTAGGCCTCAAAAGAAGCGAATAACGCCATCTGAGGCGTTGGGACGTTTCCCCGTCACGGCACTTCACAACATAAAAACGAAGAGTGAAAAAGTTGCGAGTGCCAGTAACCGTCAAAGCTGAGCGCGAGGCTGCTCGACGAAAGAAGCATACCTCTTCTTAGAGGCGGTGATCTGANGAGGAGCGAGGTCGAAGTCGTTGACGATCTTCTTCCACGACTCGGCCGCGCGACGGGCGTGCTCCTCTGGAACAGAAGGGCTGGGGTCGACGAGCGACCTGTTGAACATCTCGGCCGAAACCCAGCCGTCGAAACCCTTCTCGACGAGGATGGCGTGGAGGATGTCGTAGACGGGCAGATAGGCACCACGGTCCTGCTCGCCGTAGAACAGGCGGCAGTTGCGGGACCAGCTCATGCGGGTGGGCTGGCTGGCGTCGTAGAAGTCGTGGCCCTCGACCAGAGGCTCGTCCAGGCGCTCGCCGTCGACGACCTGGATGTAGAAGATCTTCTTGACGTCGACGTCGGTGAGCAGGCGGCGGATGGAGGCGGCCATGTCGGCCTCAGCGTTGGGGGTCTTGCCGTCGGGCGAGGCCGGGTCGGCGTAGACGCGGGCGGCAATGTTGAAGGTGTCGAGGCAGATGCCGAAGTTGGGCCTGTCGACGGCCTTGATGACGTCCCAGGTCTGCTCCCACAGGTCGACGTGGGTGCCCCAGGCGAGGGCCTCGTAGGTGTACTGCATGCCCTCGGCGGCGCCCATGTCGGCGATCTCCTGCATGTCGCTGACGATCAGGTCGAAGTCGCCGCTGCACTGGTCGGCGGGCAGAAATGACGAAGGGATGGCGATCAGGTTGGTGCCGAAGATCTTGCACATCTGGATCCAGAGCCTCATCTCCTCGAGGCGGCGGGCGTGCTCCTTGCGGTCGCGGATGCCCTCGTAGTGCATAAAGGGCTGCAGGCACATGATCTGCAGCTTGCGGTCGTCACACCATGACCTCACGACGCGGGCGGCGCTGAGCAGGTTCTGTGGGTTGACGCCGCCGGGGAACTCCTTGGCGACGTAGACGAGGTCCTCGTAGAAGAGCTCGATGTCGAGGCCATACCGGGCGGCCTGGTCGAGCTTTGAGGGGAGGTCGTGCACCCAAGCACGACCGAGGGAAAATGACGAGATGGCGGGCCTGCAAGGCATTGTGGATGTGGAGGAGGCTCTACGTGTATATATAGTAGAGAGAGGAGTATGCAAAAGGCGGCGAAGTGGGTGCAGAGAGAATGCCGTCTTCGATTGCCGTGAGGTTGAGGAGGTACCCAGGGGATGGGAGACCGGGCGTTGGCTCAGTTCTATAGGCGAGACGTTGGGGCAGGAATGGGCACAGGCTCCAGATTGGCGGCCAGGGAGCGGGTGCGGGTGTGGTGGAAGGGTGGTGGAAGGAGCAGGTTGGCGCACAACAGAGGCTCGATGGGGTATAAGTCTGGAAGATGGGACTGTCGACAACCAGCGGACGTGGGAATTGGCTAAATATGTATGCTGTGATCGCTGCGGTGCACCGCAAGGTCGGAGGGCACAGCGTATCATCAGACAGACAGAGGTCGTCATTAGCAACAAAGCGTGAATTGGAATTGGATGGGGAAAGGGATGTTTCCAGACAGCCTGCAGCAGCTGGTGGACGGAGCCTCACCTCACGACGGAACAATGCAGACTGGGCGGCGGATTAGCAGATGACAATCCATGCCGCCGTGCCCACTTAGCACTCCCACTTGGCATCTGTCCACCCACCGACGGAGGCAAACCTGCTGGGCTGAGAACACCGTCAGGCACAGCGACTTGATGGCGGGTGGATGCCAGGCCGGCGGAGACGAAGCTTAAGCGGCGCCATGACAGCGGCCATGCTGCAACGGGAGTAGAGCCCACGCTGTTCCTGCATCTGATTCCAGCCTTTGCACTGCACCCCCTGTCCCCACCGCCGACATCCCTGCTGCCAGGCTAAAATAAAATGTGTCTAGCCGTCGAGGGGTGGATGCACGCATGCACGCCCTCCACCGCCGCCGACACCTGCTTGACGCCTGCCAATTGATCGAATACTCATCAATTCTCATCAATTCTCATCAAGTCTCACCAGATTCCCCATCAGCATCAGCATCTGCTGAACAATTCACCACGGCGATCATTCTCCTTCCAGCCTAGCCGTCGCCGGTTGTGGCTTAAGACCGAACAACCTTAAATCAATTCCACAACAGCGCTCGCTAAGGCTCAGAGAGAAGAGAGAAAAACGACAGAAAACGACTGTAGTCCGGCCGGGAGGTGACTTATTATTACTGTACAGTATAGTACTGTACTATACTGTACTGTGCAGTACCCGCCCTTCGCCGCTCCGGCCAAAGTGGGCCGCCCAAGAGGAGCCTCACCGTGGGAGGTGGGCAGGGTGGAAGACTCGTCCATCGTCGCTCTGTGTCGATCACATGCTGATGATAAGATATCGTCAACGCTGGATTCAATGGCCGCTAGTCTGCTCTGCCTGCTTGGAATCTCGCACTCCACTTGCATCTTCATTCCACGGCGCTGGCTCCTGTCCGCGGTGTCGCACATGTGACCTCCACCTGCACAATGCAAGACAATGCAATCAATCAATCGCCCAGTCTGTCGAGTAGTCTGCTACTGTAGTCAATGCGCCCCCCGCTCCCTTTCCCACGTCCACTCCTAGCGGCTGTGGTGGCTTCCTGTCATGTCCTGGCTGGCACTCCTGACTGCTAGACCGTCGCTGGCTCAACTGCCCAAGGTCCTACTTGACGCCATCTCCCGCCGTTTATCTGCCTGGTCTCATTACGGCCTGACAGCTCGACCCTCTCGCTGCCGACAGACCCTGTCAGGCGGTGCGGCAACGGCATAGTGCAGCAGCACGATATGGTTCCGTGCCTTATTCATGCGATGGAGACGTGCTTGAGACAGTGCAGCGCTGTACTGTATGTCTTGCTGGATTGACAACTGCTTGGCCAGGGATGCCCTGTTCCAGTCCATGTTCCAGTCCACCTAGCCACGGTGCGCTGGAGAAGCCTGTCAACTGGTCCGTGCCGTTTTACATTGTCCATTTCTGTCTGCGTCTTGCTTTAAGCTGTCAATCTGTTTCACCTCCTTCGCAGAAGGCCGACAGGAGTCGGCTGACATAGGTTGAGACGGTGGCTGAAAGACTGGGGGTGAGAGATTGCATGCCATTGGATACACGACGTCCCCCAACCATGCTTCCAGCGATAGGACATGCTTAGCTTTCCTCGCCTGGTCCAGATCTCGAAGGGTCTCATACTTGGTGATGTAATGGGAGATGCTGAGCCTCATCAACGACGTACGCATTGTCTGTTCCCGCTGGAGACGGAAGCTGTCCCAAGCTTTGTTATCGTTATCGATACTTACCTATCGCCGGCAAGCCAATGGCCGTCCCGGTCTTCACCGTGTCCATGGCCCGGCAATACCTGTTTCTAAGTATGTACTGTATGTGCATGCTGTATGGTACCGTGGTAGGCCAACGTGAAGTGTGCAAAGCTTCAAGGTTACACGGCATTCTGACTACTGCAGATCTCCAACTCTCTGGACATTCGTTCCCGAAGCATGCCACCCGGGTGGATAGACCATAGACTCCTGGTACACACAATCCCATCTGAAGTATGNTTTTTTTATCATCATGGATCGCAGCAAGACCATGGGGTATATCATGCAACGTAGATCATGTTCGTGAGTCGTGAAGTCGAAACGAGAAGAAGACAGCATCATTGAGCACATCCATATCCAACGTTCAAGAGCTTTCGGATCTGCCCTCATCCCTTTCCCATCCCAGCATGAATCTCTTTGTCTTCCTCAATCATCTCTCCTTACTTGCGAGATACTAATCGTCCCTCCTGACCTCACGTGCCTGTTGTTCTTCTCTTGGACCCTGACCACGCGTCGTGAGAAATCAGTATTGCTCATTCCTGCCTCGCTCCTTACCCAGACGCAAGCATAGACCGCATGCACAGCGCGAGAGGAAGGAATAAAGCAACATCTTGCCGTAGCTTGGTTGATCTCCCGTAGGCCCCCTCCGGACATTGCGAACAGGGCGCAGATCAGACGGCCCGTGCAGAGGGCTCACGTGTAGACGGATGCTTGGACGCGTGGAGAATGTTGGTGACGTAGAATCGTCGGTAATTCCAACTCTCGAATCCATCGCGGATCTGCGTTCGAGCATGAATGTGCTTCTTTCTTGCGAAGAGGTCTACATGTAGATCACGCTTCCATTCTTCGTCACCCTCCTGTTGCCGGTCTGGGAGCACGTAGGCAAGCTGTTACGTTGAGCCGAGCTGGGCTTGCTGTCGACCGGTACAAATGCAAACATCAAAGACGGGCATACAGCCACCGAGGAGGACACACTGGTTGGTAGACAGACAGACAAACAGGCAGGCAGTTGTCCTATTCAGGTACTACGTAACGTGACCATAACCAAAGTCCGAAAGAGGAAAGAACGGCAGAGGTGGGTCTCAGGCGTGAGGAATACAGTCCTGCACACTGCGCACTGCACACTGCACATTGCACATTGCACGCTGCGCCTCGTGGGAAAAGTCTGGAGTTGCTCATGCACAACAGAGGGAAGGGGAAGGGGAATGCTGATTCCTGAGGCAGACATGATCCTCGCCTACCCGACTGCACATCTCCAAGTCAGCTGGGCACTGACATTCTCGATCACTGACTCACCGATGGGCATGTGCATCGTGCGTAATCACGACTAAACATTCGCCGGAAAAGGCGATTTTGTAATCACAGCTGGGCCGGGACACATGCAACACAGCAACGTTTGGAATCTCGCAAGGTGTGGGGATGTCGTCTGGCTCGGATGCCCTACCGACAGCTCGGTGCTGTCGATCACTTGGGTGATTACTAAATAGAAGGCAAATTATCGAGTCTGACCATGCAAGGCAGATAGTCGAGACTAAACAGCAGCAAGTTGGAGAACAAAGAACAAAAATGAAATGAGTGGGGGTTCTGGTGTTAATCGAACGTCAGGCTCGATCTTGCATACGCTGTATCCAAGTAAATGCTAAATGCTAAGGTATCATAGTCGTCATTAATTGTCGTGGGTCTCATATCTCGTACAGAAAGTTCCAAATGCAACAGATCGCAGCCTGGAGAGATCATACGTCGATCTTCTCCATGCTGCCATCGGTCTTTTCCGTACCAATGGAGCGGGTGGACCTTGTAGAGGTGAGCATGTTGGTCTCCACACGGGCGACGTCCTCCTTGTCGGCCTCCTCGAGAGAGGGGCTTGCAGGCGTGCTGGCGAAGCCGGCCTCTCTGAACTTGTTCTCCTCGAGGACGATCTTGTTGGCCTTGCGCACGGGCTTGATGGAGAAGAGCCTGTCGATCTGCTCGAGCGGGATGGACTTGGTCTCTGGGATGAGGAAGTAGACGAAGATGATGGACAGGATCATCATGCCGCCGAAGAACATGAACACACCACAGCCCTGTGGGCCCATGTTGGCGAACATCTGAGGGGTGAAGCGAGAGATGATGAAGTTCTGTGGGAAAGCAGAGTCAGCCACTGTAGCTTCGCAACGAGTAAATTGATGGACGTGTTGGACTTACCCAGAACCAGTTGTTGGCAGCTGCCCATGCTTGGCCGAGCTGACGAGTGTTGGTGTCGAACATTTCCGAGTTCAGAACCCATGGGGTGCCGTTCCAGGTCGGGCCGTAGCAAGCGGTCCAGAGGTAGAAGAAGAAGACGGCGGCGATACCACCAGATGTGAGCTTGGCCTCTTTAGCCATGATGTTTCCCTGTCCTGCGAGGTAGCCTCCAATGATCCTATTGCATTATCGTTAGCATTCAGGTCTCTGAAGATAAACACCTGGAGAAATCTGGGACTTACCACATGCAGGCAGAGCCACCAGCACCACCACCGATGAGCAGCTTTCTGCGACCGAGCTGGTCAATCAGGAACAGCAGCCAGACGATTGCTGAGATGGTCTTGACGACACCGAAGATACCAGTCGACAGGAAGGAGCTGCTTCCGCCATCAAGGCCGAGAGACTTGAAGACGGTTGGAGAGTAGTAGTTGACGGCGTTGATTCCGGATCCGTTCTGGAACATGAAGAGAAGACCACCGAGAAGGAACCTGTAGACGACCTTGCGGTTGGAGAAGGCGGCATTGAAGGGCTTGAGGAAGCCTTCTCCAATGGACTGCCTCTGCTGCTCGAGAGCCTGGTCGAGAAGAGCGACTTCCTCGACGATGTAGGCGTCGGTGGCTGGAAGGTTGCGGATCCAGCACAGGTTCTTGATGGCAGCCTCGCGCTTGTGCATGGACAGCAACCACCTGGGGGATTCGCGCAGGAAGAAGGAGCCGATCAGAAGGCCACCAGCGGGAATAAGCTGGACGCCAAATGGAATGACCCACTGCATGTGAGAGGCGGGAATGTGCTGCTCAATGCCGTAGTTGATCCAGAAACCAACCAGGCCACCGATCTGCCAGCTGAACTCGAACAGGCCGACCAGTCTTCCACGAATGGAAGGGGGAGCGATCTCGGCAATGTAAATGGGCTAGAGCATGGAGAGTCAGTACAGGACATCAGATTGAATGCAAATCACAGGACTGTACTCACAGTTGTCATTGAGGTTGCACCGACACCGAGTCCAGTGATGACACGGCCGGCATACATCAGACCAAGACCTCTCTGGGCATTGGGGCCAAGAGTCAGACCGGCACCCAAGACGAAGATGAGACTCCACAGACCCAGGCTGGTGCGCCTTCCGAGGTAGTATGTGCTTGCGTAGGCGAAGATGGAGCCGAAGAAAGCTCCAGCCTGGTAGATGGAGACGATGTTGGCATTGATCTTGCCAACCTCGGTAGACGACATGTGGTCGAAGCCGAACTCTTGCTTGAAGCCGGGCAGGGCGAGGGTGGTGCCGATGAAGGCGCTGTCATATCCGATCATGCAGGAAGCGAGCGAGGCAACCAGTGCACAGGTGTAGACGCGCCAGTTGTAGACATTCTTAGGCGTAGGCCTGTCTTCGACGACAGAGAGGAGACCCATTATGGAGCTTGTCTGCTGCTGAGAAGATTGGGGAGGAAGTCTTGTTGTTGATGATTGGAATGGATTGGGTCAATGATCAGCGACAAGGCCTACTCTTTATCTTCTGGACAATGAAGGGCGGGGAGGAGTCAGATGCATCAGATCTGTCGAGGATCTGGTAAGGATCTGGCTGGCTGGACACTGACGCAGCATTGAACTGGAATCTCCATGTGCGGTTTCCAAGCACACACCCTACCGGTGTGGAGCGTGGAGGTGATGTGAGCGCCAGTTCTTAGCCACCACCATCTGTTCCATGCACACGCTATTTGGTGACCGGCCATTCCCAATGGCACCCGGGAGTCGGCCACAATTAGGTTTCACGTGCGCCATTGGAGGAAAATTTGGCAGTGACGGGCGGTGGTGGATTGAGGGGAGAAGGGGGTGCGAGGGNCCTGTGGATGGGGCAGACTAAAGCTCCAAGCGTGAGTGGATGCGTGCATGGGTTCGGGTGCGTTTGTATTGTGTGTGTGTGTGTGTGTGTGTGTGTGTGTCG